>JANZLC010014533.1:0-11350 GCA_026413385.1 Erythroxylum gracilipes
TTAGCCTAGCATAGCCACTTGTCCTAATACATAAGTTGCCACATGTCACTATATAATTGGTTCAAAAATCAATATTTCTCACAAAATTCACAAAATTCACTAGAAATTCCAAAATACCATAAATAATTCCAAAATTGCCTAAACACAATTTAACCATCAATAACAAATCAATTGTACCTGAAAAATGTCATGAATGCATAACAATCATTTAAAAGTGCAAAATGTGCATAACACAAATAAATAATGCATGATGTGCAATAATCCTAATTTCTCACAAAATTTTAGAATTCTCAATTCTAGCCCTATCATGGGTAACGAGATGCTACAAAAACATAGAAGAAGCCCAAAACACAGAAGAAGCGAAAAACACAGAAGAAGTGGAGAAACACAGAAGAAGCGCAAAACACAGAAGAAGTAGAAAACATAAAAGAAGCGCAAAACATAGAAAAAATCGAAAACATAGAAGAATCGCAAAACACAGAAGAACTAGAAAACACTGAAGAAGAGCAAAACACTGAAGAAGTGGAAAACGCAGAAGAAGAGCAAAACATAGAAGAAGTGGAGAAACACCGAAGAAGCGCAAAGCATAGAAGAAGCGGACAAACACAGAACAAGTGCAAAACACAGAAGAAGTGAAAAACATAGAAGAAGTGCAAAACACATAAGATGTGGAAAACACATAAGAAATGGAAAACAAATAAGAAGTGGAAAACACAGAAGAAGCGCAAAACACAGAAGAAGCGCAAAAACATAGAAGAAGCGCAAAACACAAAAGAAACGGAGAAACACAGAAGAAGCGCAAACCCCTTAGATGCGTAAAACACAGAAGAAGCACAAAACACAAACGAAGCACAAAATACAGAAGAAGCGCCAAACACAGAAGATGCGCAAAACATCGAAGAAGTGTAAAAACATAGAAGAAACTCAAAACCCTGATGAAACGCAAAAACCCAGAAGAAGCGCAAAACCTAGAAGAAGTGGAAAACACAGGATAAACGTAAAACACAGAAGAAGTTGAGAAACACAGAAGAAGCGCAAAACACAGATGAAACATAAAACATAGAAGAATTGCAAAACACAAAGAAGTGGAAAAACACAGAAGAAGCGCAAAAGACAAAAGAAGCACAAAACAATTAAGAAGCACAAAAAACAGAAGAAGTGGAGAAGCACAGAAGAAGTTGAAAACACAGAAGAAGCGTAAAACACAAAAGAAGTGGACAAACACAGAAGTAGCGCAAAACACTAAAGAAACGCAAAACACAGAAGAAGCGCAAAACATAAGTGAAGTGGAAAACACAGAACAAGCGAGAAACACAGAAGAAGCGCAAACCCCTTAGAAGCACAAAACAAAGAAGAAGCGGAAAAACACAGAAAAAGAGAAAAATAAAGAAGAAGTGCAAAACACAGTAGAAGTGGAAAAACACAGATGAAGCGCAAAACATTGAGGAAGCCCAAAACACAGAAGCAGTGGAGTAACAAAGAAGAAGCACAAAACATTGAGGAAGCGCAAAATCCAGAAGTGGAAAACACAGATGAAGCACAAAACACAAAAGAAGTGGAGAAACACAGAAGAAGCATAAAACATAGAAGAAGCAGAAAACGAAGAAGAAGTGAAAAACACAAAAGAAGCGCAAAACACAGAAGGAGTGGAAAGCACAGAAGAAGCGAAAAGCACAAAAGAAGTGCAAAACACAGAAGAAGTGCAAAACACAAAAGAAATGGAAAGCACAGAAGAAGTGGAAAACACAGAAGAAGCGCAAAACGCAGAAGAAGCTGAACACACAGAAGAAGTGGAGAAAGACAGAAGAAGTGCAAAACACTAAAGAAACGCAAAACATAGAAGAAGCACAAAATATAGAAGAAGTCAAAAACACAAAAGAAGAGAGAAACACAGAAGAAGCACAAAACCCTTAGAACCACAAAACATAGAAGAAGCGAAAAAACATAGAAAAAGGAAAAAATAAAGAAGAAGCGTAAAACACAGTAGAAGTGGAAAAACACAGAAGAAGCGCAAAACATAGAAGAGGCGCAAAACATTGAGGAAGCCCAAAACACAGTAGAAGTAGAGTAACAAAGAAGAAGCACAAAACACAGAAGAAGTGGTGAAACGCAGAAGAAGCTCAAAACACAGAAGTGGAAAACACAGATGAAGCGCAAAACACAAAAGAAGTGGAGAAGCACAGAAAAAGCATAAAACACATAAGAAGCACAAAAAATAGAAGAAGTGCAAAACATAGAAGAAGTGGAGAAACACAGAAGAAGCGTAAAACACAGAAGAAGCGCAAAACAAAGAAGAAGTGAAAAACACAGAAGAAGTGGAAAACACAGAAGAAGCGCAAAATACAGAAGAAGTGTAAAACACAGAAGAAGTGCAAAACACAAAAGAAGTGGAAAGCACAGAAGAAGTGGAAAACACAGAAGAAGTGCAAAACACAGAAGAAGTGGAACACACAGAAGAAGCGCAAAACACAGAAGAAGTGGAGAAAGACAGAAGAAGTGCAAAACACCAAAGAAACGCAAAACACATAAGAAGCGCAAAACATAGAAGAAGTGGAAAACACAGAAGAAGCGAGAAACATAGAAGAAGAGGAGAAACACTGAAGAAGTGCAAACCCCTTAGAAGCACAAAACACAAAAGAAATGAGGAAGCACAGAAGAACTGGAAAACATAGAAGAAGTTGAAAACACAAAAGAAGTAGAAAACTCAGAAGAAACGTAATACATAGAAGAAATGGAAAATATAGAAGAAGAGGACAAACACAAAAGAAGTGGAAAACACAAAAGAAGCGCAAAACGCTGAAGAAGTGGAGAAACACAGAAGTAGCGCAAAACACAGAAGGAGAGGAGAAACACAAAAGAAGTGCAAAACACAGAAAAAGTGGAGAAACGCGAAAGAAGCGCAAAATATAGAAGAAGTGGAGAAACACAGAAGTAATGGAAAACACAGAAGAGGTGGAAAACATAGAAGAAGCACAAAACACAGAAGAAGTGGAGAAACACAAAAGAAGCGCAAAACACAAAAGAAGTAGAAAACATAAAAGAAGCGCAAAACATAGAAGAACTCGAAAACATAGAAGAGCCGCAAAACACATAAGAACTAGAAAACACTGAAGAAACACAAAACACTAAAGAAGTGGAAAACACAGAAGAAGAGCAAAACATAAAAGAAGTGGAGAAACACCGAAGAAGCGTAAAGCATAAAAGAAGCGGACAAACCCAGAATAAGTGCAAAACACAGAAGAAGTGAAAACATAGAAGAAGTGGAAAACACATAAGAAGTGAAAAACACATAAGAAGTGGAAAACACAGAAGAAGCGCAAAACACAGAAGAAGCTCAAATACATAGAAGAAGCGCAAAATATAAAAGAAATGGAGAAACACAGAAGAAGCGCAAACGCTTTAGATGCGTAAAACACAGAAGAAGCACAAAACACAAACGAAGAACAAAATACAGAAGAAGCGCCAAACATAGAAGATGCGCAAAATACCTAAGAAATGTGAAAACATAGAAGAAACTCAAAACCCTGATGAAGCGTAAAAACCCAGAAGAAGCGCAAAACACAGAAGAAGTGGAAGACACAGAATAAACGTAAAACATAGAAGAAGTTGAGAAACACAGAAGAAGCGCAAAACACAGACGAAGCATAAAACATAGAAGAATTGCAAAACACAGACAAAGTGGAAAAAACACAGAAGAAGCGCAGAAGACAGAAGAAGCACAAAACAATTAATAAGCGCAAAACACAGAAGAAGTGGAGAAGCACAGAAGAAGTGGAAAACATAGAAGAAGCGTAAAACACACAAGAAGTGGAGAAACACAGAAGAAGCGCAAAACACAAAAAAAGAGCAAAACATAAAAGAAGAGCAAAACACAGAAGAAGTAGAAAACGCAGACGAGGCGGAGAAACACATAAGAAGCATAAAACACAAAAGAAGCGGAGAACATAGAAGAAATAGAAAACACCAAAAGCATAAAACACAGAAGAAGCGCAAAACATAGAAGAAATGGAAAACACAGAAGAAGCGCAAAAAAATAAAGAAGAAGTGGAAAACACAAAGGAGGCGCAAAACACAGAAGAAGTGGAGAAACACAAAAGAAGTGCAAAATATAGAAGAAGCTCAAAGCACAGAAGAAGTGGAAAAACAGATAAGAAGCGCAAAGCACAGAAAAAGTAGAGAAACACAAAAGAGGCGCAAAAAATAGAAGAATCACAAAACACCGAAGAAGCTCAAACCACAAAAGAAGTGGAAAGGATAAAAGAAGAGGAAAACACAGAAGAAACCCAAAACACACAAGAAGTGGAGAAACACATAAGTAGCGCAAAACACAAAAGAAGCGCAAAACACAGAATAAGCGTAAAACACAAAAGAAGCGCAAAACACAAAAGAAGTGGAAAGCACAGAAGAAGTACAAAACACAGAAGAAGCGCAAAACAAAGAAGAAGTGGAACCCACAGAAGAAGTGCAAAACACAGAAGAAGTGGGGAAACACATAAGAAGCATAAAACACAAAAGATGCACAAAACAAAGAAGAAGTGAAAAACACAGAAGAAGTACAAAACACAGAAGAAGTGGAAAGCACAGAAGAAGCGAAAAACACAGAAGAAGCGCAAAACACAGAAAGTGTAAAACACAGAAGAAGTGGACAAAGAAAGATGAAGTGCAAAACACTAAAGAAACGCAAAACACAGAAGAAGCGCAAAACATAGAATAAGTCAAAAACACAGAAGAAGCGAGAAACACTGAAGAAGACGAGAAACACAGAAGAAGTGCAAAACCCTTAGAAACATAAAACACAGAAGAAGCGGAAAAACACAGCTAAAGAGAAAAATAAAAAAGAAGCTCAAAACACAGTAGAAGTGGAAAAAAACAGATGAAGCGCAAAACACAAAAGAAGTGCAAAACATTAAGGAAGCCCAAAACAAAGTAGAAGTGGAGTAACAAAGAAGAAGCGCAAAACACAGAAGAAGTGGTGAAACGCAGAAGAAGCGCAAAACACAGAAGTGGAAAACACAGATGAAGCGCAAAACACAAAAGAAGTGGAGAAGCACAGAAAAAGCATAAAACACATAGGAAGCACAAAAGACAGAAGAAGCGCAAAACACAAAAGAAGTGGAGAAACACAGAAGAAGCTTATACCACAGAAGAAGCGCAAAATAAAGAAGAAGTGAAAAACACAGAAGAAGCGCAAAACACAGAAGAAGTGGAAAGCACAGAAGAAGTGGAAAACACAGAAGAAGCGTAAAATACAGAAGAAGGGTAAAACACAGAAGAAGCGTAAAACACAAAAGAAGTGGAAAGCACAAAAGAATTGGAAAACACAGAAGAAGTGAAAAACACAGAAGAAGTACAAAACACAGAAGAAGCGCAAAACATAGAAGAAGTGGACAGAGATAGAAGAAGTGCAAAACACTAAAAAAACGCAAAACACAGAAGAAGTGTAAAACATAGAAGAAGTGGAAAACACAGAAGAAGCGAGAAACATAGAAAAAGAGGAGAAACACAGAAGAAGTGGAAAACACAGAAGAAGTGGAAAACATATAAGAAGCGCAAAACACAGAAGAAGCGTAAAACACAGAAGAAGCGCAAAACACAAAAGAAGTGGAAAGCACAGAAGAAGTAGAAAACACAGAAGAAGCACAAAACACAGAAGAAGTAGAACACACAGAAGAAGCGCAAAACACAGAAGAAGTGGGGAAACACATAAGAAGCATAAAACACAAAAGAAGCGCAAAATAAAGAAGAAGTGAAAAACACAGAAGAAGTACAAAACACAGAAGAAGTGGAAAGCACAAAAGAAGTGGAAAACACAGAAGAAGCATAAAATACAGAACAAGCACAAAACACAAAAAGAAGTGGAGAAAGACAAGAAGTGCAAAACACTAAAGAAACTCAAAACACAGAAGAAGCACAAAATATTTATGAAGTCGAAAACACAGAAGAAGCACAAAACACTGAAGAAGATGAGAAACACAGAAAAAGTGAAAAATAAAGAAGAAGCCCAAAACAAAGTAGAAGTGGAAAAACACAGATGAAGCGCGAAACACAGAAGAAGTGCAAAACATTGAGGAAGCCCAAAACACAGTAGAAGTGGAGTAATAAAGAAGAAGCACAAAACACAGAAGAAGTGGTGAGATGCAGAACAAGTGCAAAACACAGAAGTGGAAAACACAGATGAAGAGCAAAACACAAAAGAAGTGGAGAAGCATAGAAAAAGCATAAAACACATAAGAAACACAAAGGAGAGAAGAAGCAAAAAACACAGAAGAAGTGGAGAAACATAAAAGAAGTGTAAAACATAGAAGAAGCGCAAAACAAAGAAGAAGTGAAAAACACAGAAGAAGCGCAAAACACAGAAGAAGTGGAAAGCACAGAAGAAAAGGAAAACACAGAAGAAGCACAAAACACAAAAGAAGCGCAAAACACAAAAGAAATGGAAAGCTGATTGAGCCCAAGTTATCATATAAATTGGTTGCACTTTCATAACTTTTAATGTACTTTTTGACTCCAAAATGGTGACTTTTGTGCTTAAAATTAGTTCGTTATAATAAGTTCACACTATTCGCAAGTTGTTAGTGAAATTGTTCCAAATTGATATTAATTGCATTATAATTTTTCGAAAGACAATTGATGCTACAAAATTGTTATTTTATATTGCAGGAACACAAGGGAGTCAAATCATCAAAAAGTCAATAGGTCGTGAGCCTTCCAGCACGTCGCCGCGTGTCACCAGACAAAAGCTCATTGCGATGTCAAACAAATCCTACGTCGCAGCTCATGATCAAACAATTCCCACGTCGCAACGTCAAACAATTCCTATGCCGCGGCGAGTAAAAAAGCAGTAGCACGTCGTGACGTCAAATAATTCCTACGTCGCGACGTGCATACGGAAACCCGGACTCCAAATGGAAATTTCCCTTACTGTATTGACCTGGCCCGATCCATCACCTATAATTTTTGCCGAATTAGGTCATACAAAGGGAGGCTACACATATAGAGTCAGAGACACATAGAAGAGAGAAGAGATACAAAACATATCCATATTCGGAAACCTAGAGACAATCCGAACAGTTCATCATCACCATTCTCCACTGCGACCATTAATCACCGTCAACCACCTCAGCATCATCTACACTGCAGGATCATCTTCACCATAGATGCCATCGGAGTCGCGATAGTGTTGAGGACTACGACCGTCATGCGTGGCTAGGCACTCTGACCTCTCAAAGATGTAGCATTGGCTTGATTTCATAGGCTTCAAAAGGGAGTAATCATTCATTGTCTGAAGATTACTTATATTGTTGTAAAACTCTTAGCTAGAGTTCATGATTTTATAATTAAATTAGCTTGGTTATAGTTTAATCGGGTGTTGAACAATGATTTGTGTTATGGATTAATTGATGTAAAACTTTGTGCTTGATTATATGAAGTCTCATATATGTCTTTGGTGATTGCATTAAACCTCATTATCTGCCTAGTTGTGTTTGATATAGAAGATTGTGTTTGATCCGATAGAACACTTGCATGAATTTGTCCATTTCACACACTAAGGTTTTTAACAATGGTTTAAATAATGGAGTTCATTAATTGAATCTTTGGACCTAAAGAGTCCTTTAGGGTTGATCTTTCGAAAAATTAGTGGATTTTATCTCCGAAAATTTGATTTGAACCGTGATATCCTAAGCACATTTTCAAGAGGACCTTATCCAATTTGATCATCGTTTGAACTTTGTTTGCTTTTAGTTTAATTCTCTCGATTTTGAGCAACAAGCAAAACCCCCTTTGTTATCAGCTTTAATTGTATTTTTGACTTTAGGCTAGCTTAAACCTCTTTCGCCGGTTACAATTAAGTGAGACGACCCGAGGTTGCATATTATACTGTAATCTTTGGAATTAAATATTTTTGACCGGTTTCCAAGGATCGATTTTAGGATCGAACAATAGAGCCGCGATCAAAATGGCGTTGTTGTCGGGGAACCAAGAAATTGGTTTTCCATAGGTTAGCCATAGTTGTTGATAATAGGAACTTTTATTTTTGCATTGCATTTTTGATATTGAATTTCATACTTGTCGATAGTATAGGTTTTAATTTCCTTTGCACAAGCATACTTTCATACTTTTACTTTTCATACTTAGCAATCATACACACTTTCATACATACATTCATACATTCATTCACTCACATCCATCACATTCCACTTTTTGCTTGATTGTGTGCTATTGTGAGTCAATTTTGCTTTAGTTCAAAATTTTGCCCTTGTGAATTGCTCTCGTGCATGCCCAGAAGACTTAGGCTTGTTCATTTCCAACCTGAAATAGAAAGACATCTTAGGAAGCTTAGGAGAGAAAGGAAAGAACAAGAGAGACTTAGAACAGAAGAGCAAGTAGAGAACAACATGGCAGAACACCAGAACTTTCCTGTTAACCAACCTAGGAATGGAGATCATGGATTAAATGGTGAGCAGGAGAGAATGGGCGATAATAATGGAAACCATAGACGTAGGACTATTAGGGAAGCAACAACTTTAGATGTTAATTATGACCCATTTACTACTGCTTGCCCTAATTTTGATATGAATTTCGAAGTTAAAGGTTTGTTGATTAACTTACTTCCAAAATTTCATGGTTTGGCAGGTGAGGATCCCTTACTACAAGCGCTGTCAATGATTTTTCAAAGCATGAAACCGGTAGGAGCACATTTGGATCAATTCCTTTGGAAGGTTTTTCATCTATCCCTAGAAGGGAAGGCACGGGAGTGGTACATGAGCCTCCCGAGGCATGTGGCTAATGCTTACCACAGTTGGACCAACTTACGGAAGGCTTTCCTAGAGAAGTATTTCCCCACCTCCAGAACATCATCAATGAGGAAGGAGATTTATTCAGCTAAACAAGATTATGATGAGTCATTGTATGACTATTGGAATAGATTTCAGGATTTACTCTCGAGATGCTCTCATCATCAGATTCTAGATGAACAGTTGGTGCAATATTTTTATGATGGGGTGAAGAACAAAAAAAAGGAATGTTGGATGCTACATCAGGAGGATCCCTAATTGACCTTACCGCATCGGAAGCTTAGGACCATATCAAGAAGATGGCCCTGAACCACCAGCAATACAGTGTCCGAGATTCTAGAGGAGTGCATGAAGTAGGAGCTTTAACGGCTCAAGCAAAACGGATGGAAAGTCTAGAATCAAGAGTGGACTCCTTAGAGAGCAGAATAACTTCACAGTTGTCTTTTATTACTGCTGAGTTGAAGAACCTGAATGTGCATCGCCCTTCTGCTTCAATGGATCTTACTGCACCCAGTTGTGAAACTTGTGGATCAGTGATACACATTTCTAGTGTGTGCCCTGGTAGATATGAGGAAGTGTCGGCAGTATATCCAGGAAGGTAGAACCTAAAGTGGGACCCATACTCCAACACTTACAATGAAGGATGTAAAGCACACCCAAGGTTTAGTTGGAGAAATGATGAGGGCAGAGCACCTAACAGATTCTAAGAAGAGAGCAGAGCTGGACCTTCAACCAACCAGTTCCCAGATCAACAAGCTCTGACGGTGCCTGCAAAGGAAGACACAAATTAGTTGTTGCATAGCATGATGACTCTAATGAAAGAAGAGAGGAATTCTAATGCTAACCAATTTAATGCCATTGCTTCTCTTATTCAACAGGATTCTTCGAAGACTGCTACCAGGTTCAATGCTTTGGAGAAAAGAATGGAACAATGGGAAACCAAAGCAGAGAGCATCAATTCCTATGTCACTCAATTGTCCAACAATATGAGTGAAAATCAAGCAAGAAACAGTGGGACGATTCCTTCAAACACCATACTGAATCCGAAGAGTCTGAATGCAATTTCCTTGAGAAGTGGTAAGCAGGTGAGGTGTAACCCTCAAGAAGAAGAAGTGGCATGTGATGGGGAAATTGCGGTCGAAGAAGCACCTCAACTAAAAGTGACAAGCAAGAGAGCGGGAAATGTCAAAGAGGAAAATTTGTTGCAAGAGAAGAAATCAACATCAAGGGAAAAAGGAACTACGCCAAGAAGTTCAGAGGATAAAGTCGAGAATGAGAAGTTAAGCGACCATGAAGCCACAAGTAAGGAGGTAAATCTTCGAGAGCTTCCTTTTCCAAATTCATATTTAATGAGCAAAAAATTGAATGAACTAAAGCATGAAAAGGACATAATCGATTTATTTAGGAAAGTTGAAATAAATGTCCCCTTACTTGATCTTGTCAAATGAGTGTCGGTTTATGCTAAACACTTGAAGGATTTGTGCACTAACAAGAGGAAGTTTAGGCCGAACGAGAGAGTACAAGTGAGCTCCAATGTGTCAGCTTTATTCAAACCCCAAATCCCGGTAAAATGTCAAGATCCTGATCTTTCACCATTCCTTGCATCATAGGAAAGGTGACTATAGGAAGAGAATTATTAGATCTGGGGTAGCTATCAACGTGATGCCCAAATCAGTATATGAAGCCTTAGGGGTAAAAATTTTGAAACCTACTTCTATAGTGTTACAGTTGGCTGATAGATCATTTAGGCATCCTGTAGGCATAATTGAAGACATTCTTGTCCAGGTAAAGGGTTTAGTATTTCCTGCTGATTTTTATGTGCTTAATATGTCTACTGAAGTTGTACAGGATACATCATTGATTCTCGGACGACCTTTCTTGCGGACAGTAAGCACGATGATCAGCATGAAAGAAGGAAAGATCACCATGGAGGTAGGCGATCAGTAGGTAAGTTTCAACATGTATGAAGCAATGAAACATCCTCATGAGGATTATTTGCTTTTGGGTGTGAATATAATTAATTTAGCTGTGGATGATGCCTGCCATAAATCTGAGTTACAAAAGAATTCGTTGGATACTAGATTACAGTCACTTGATCTTGGAAAAAGGTTTTCTGTCCATGTTTCAGAGAAGCAGGAAGGATTGACCACAGCTGCTTACCAAGAGACAGATTACACATCAGACGAAAGAGGGAGTGATCTCTTCTCTCTTGAACTTTATAAATTGATTCCTTCTGTAGTACAACCTCCTGTGCTTGAGTTGAAACCCTTACCCACTATTTTAAAGTATGCTTTCCTTGAGTCTAATGAGCGATTACCTGACATAATTGCTAGTACCTTATCCCACACTGAGGAAGAGAGACGCATGAATGTTTTAAGGGAACACAAGAGAGCTATAGGATGGATGTTAGCATATATACCCAACATTTGCCCAGCTATTTGCACACATAGGATCCTATTGAGTGAAGGGACAAAATCAGTGAGGCAACCTCAAAGAAGACTAAACCCACTTATCTTAGATGTAGTTAAGAAGGAAATCACAAAGTTGTTGAGCGC
>JANZLC010014610.1:0-11346 GCA_026413385.1 Erythroxylum gracilipes
AGTTCTTGGGTGAGTACACGACTCGAACCCAAGACCTCATGGTTTTGTTAGTTTTACAACCACGCCTCTTACCATTGAGCCAACTTAGCTCAATGGTAAGAGGCATGGTTGTAAAACCAACAAAATCTTGAGGTCTTGGGTGAGTCCACGGACAATACCTGGAGTGATGGTGGTAGAGGCCGGGCTCGACAATTGTAGCACCCCAGTCCCACAATGACCCGAACCCGACATCGTAGGTGATATCTGAGTCTGTACCCCGCGAAGGTGGCGTGCTAAAGCACTCAATCAGTCAAAAATTGGTATAATTTTTTTTTAAAACTACAAACATAATATACGGAAATCGATACTCAAATTGGGCCCACATTTATTCTGAAACATTTTCAACCAACACAAAACCATCAACAAAATTTTCAATAGCCATTTAGTCCCTTTCACTAATACATTACACTTGAGTCATTTTGGAATACAAATTTATACCAAAAAGTTGCGGAATATACAATTCATTACAAAATAGAGAAATGCAATGCAGACGCGAATTGATCCCAACCTATATCCTTCACTTGAATGCTGTGTGTATACTCCCGTTGGCCTAACGGGGTATTCTTTTGATCCTGAAAAATATTTGCAATTTTTGGGTGAGTTTTGCGAACTCAATGAGTGACCATCATCGATGGCTAACTCAGTCACATAACACATAATTCACACATCTCACTTTATTTCACAATTCACATTATTTCACATTTCACTTTTTTTCACATTTAATACACTTAATCATTCATATTATGCATATGCAATGCACATGAGGCTCACTTTCCATTTGTTACTTTTTTGTGACCGAGTGCCTAAACTGTCCTATATAGGGCTCATTGATAACTGTCCCTTATCCACTTAGGGGATACAGGGCTCATTAAATGTTGAGCCTGAGGCTCCGAATCACCTTTGAGCTCGAGGCTCATTTTCACTCGTTGAGCTTTAAGCTCTAATCGTTGGCTACTCTGGTTACAACTGCCATTATATTTCATGCATTCATGCAATGGAATGCATCGCTCACAATTGCATATCCCATTCAATCACTTTCTCATATCATCGGACCTTAGTCCGGTATTCAACATTAGAGTTGAGAATTCATACTTTCATTTATATACAAATACACATTCCTAACACATTTAACAATCACAGTAAGTACACATAGTTTATCCAATTCGTATTCAAGTAGCATTTCAATATCCAAATCAACATCACAATCATCGGACCTCCTGTCCAGAAGCCAACACAGTCAATCACATTCAGTAGTCAATAAATACGAAATGAAACAAGGCAAACAATAAAGTGAGATCATCTTAGTCTACTCACAATACGCTCCAGGTTAGCATTTGCTTCCAATTCTAGGAACGCCTGAATGCGGATACTTGACCTACACAACCCATTTATGCAAGACACCCATTTCACACTCATCAATAATTGCACACGTATAAGCATTTATTTATGCATAATTGTATAAATGGACTATGTACAATGCATGCTCAATGACAATCTCAGATATAAGTTCTAGAACACAAATTATGCTCATTTCCATTTCATAATTCATATATGTCTAATTGAACTTAGACTTACACTTTCTTTCTAAATTCTCCTTTCAATCTTTACCCTTTTCATGTGCTAGTTTATTCATAAGCTTACACCTCAAGAACATTTGGATACTTTATATCATAACTCAATTTCTCATCGTCTCTTTTCTAACCTCATATGATCTCATAACATCCAAATTCTCATCCAATAGGAATCCAATTTAAAATCCCACAATGCAAAATCACTAAAATTGATTCTAGAATCCTTAAACCCATACATTTCTTAAGCTATATGAACCAAAACTCTTTCAAAAAATCCAAAATATTAAGATCAAACTTACCTTCAATCTTCACCAAATGAGGAGTTTCTTGGCTTGAATGAGAACTTTAATCCTCCTCTTCCTTTTTCCTTCTTGAACAACTTGAAAATCCCTCTTGAAAACCAATAAATGATGAAACCCTAGCTCAACTCTCTTCTTTTCTCTCAAACCACTAAACTCTCTTTCTCTTTCTTTCTCATTTTTGTTATTTTCTTCTGCTTATGCTTCCATTCACTTTTTTCTTCTTCATTTATAAGCAAGACGACACTTCTTCTTCCAATTATGCCCTTAATGATTGAGAATTGTCCCATTTTCCCTTCCATTTATACCTTATATTTTTTATACTTAAGTGTTTTGCCAACGGTACCCTTGAACATTCTAACATAACACTTTCTTCCAAAAAAATGTCCCTTATTGTCTTGAGTTTCTAATGCCACCAAAATCATTCAATTTGGTTCAATGATTCAGAAGATATACTTCAAACATTTTTGGACTGCTCTTGTCCAAAATAGTATACTATACACAACTTCCATCTAGAATTTAAACATCTTAGAGACTGAATTAGATTCCAATTTCTTCATACCATTTGTCGCTCCATGTCTCTAGTTTATTAAAAATCAGAAATTACCTCATTTGGAGCTCTATCGATCCAGAAATCATCAAAATACTGAAATATGTTCAGTGAAATAACACCAGTTCATATTATTTAAGAGTACACACACTGTACCCGTCCCATATTTTTCACTCAATCTTTCTCATTTCATTTTAGTTGGCTATGATTTTTAATAGAGATGTATAGAAATGTCTTACGAGTCTAATGGTTCAAGAATCAAGTCATTTGGGTGTCTAGAGAAGAAATTATGGTCAAAAGAAAATTACTTGATGTAGGAATTATCTATCCTATTTCTGATAGTTCTTGGATAAGTCCTATGCAGGTGGTGACAAAGAAGGGTGGCATAACTATTGTTTCTAATGATAGGAATGAATTAATTTCCACTAAGGTTGTGATAGGGTGAAGAGTCTATATAGACTACAGAAAATTGAATGCAACAATTAGGAAGGATCACTTCCCTCTTCCCTTTATTGATCAAATGTTGGAAAGACTAGCGGGGCATGATTATTATTACTTTTTAGATGGTTATTCAGGTTGTAACCAAATCTCGATAGCCCCGAAGGATCAGGAGAAAACCACCTTCACTTATCCCTATGGTACATTTGCATATCGTAGGATGCCCTTCGGTTTGTGCAACGTTTCTGCCACTTTTCAACGCTGCATGATGTCTATATTCTCCGACATGGTGAAGAATATAATTAAGGTATTTATGGACGATTTTTCTGTTTTGGTTCTTCTTTTGATGCATGTCCATTCAATCTAGAATAGGTCCTACAAAGGTGTGAAGAAACCAATCTCATGCTAAACTAGGAAAAGTGCCACTTCATCGTCCTAGGCTATAAAATTTCCAACAATGGAATAGAGGTGGATCCAGAAAAAATAGAAGTCATCAATAAGTTTCCACCTCCCAATTTGGTTAGAGTGATAAGGAGTTTTCTTGGACATGCCAAATTCTATCGCAGATTCTTTGAGGACTTTCCAAGATTTCTCTTCCATTATGTGATTTATTGCAAAAGGAAATTCTTTATGAATTTATTGACGAATGACTTTATGCTTTTAACATGTTGAAGAAGGAACTTACCTCAGCTCCTATAATGGCCACACCGAATTGGAATCTCCCTTTGAGCTAATGTGTGATGCTAGTGACTATGCACTTGGGGCTATCTTAGGGCAAAAACAAGATAAGAAATTACATGTCATTTATTACACAAGCAAAGTTCTGAATGATGCCCAAATTAATTATGCTACTACAGAGAAAGAATTGCTAGCAGTAGTTTTTGCATTCGATAAATTTAGGTCTTATCTTGTTGGGTCCAAAGTCATTGTTTACACTGACCATCCTGTTTTAAAATATTTGCTTACAAAGAAAGATGCAAAACAAGATTGATCATATGGATTTTACTTTTGGATGAATTTGATTTGGAAATTAGAGATAAGAAGGGATCTGAAAATTCAGTGGTTGATCATCTTTCGTGACTCGAGCAGGGAGACAAGCTGGGAGCGAAACCGATTAATGATTCCTTCCCTGATGAGAATTTGTGGTTTGTTAAGGAAAATGTCCCTTAGTTTGCTGATCATGTCAATTTTCTAGTGTCCAACATTATTCCTAGGGATTATTCATATCATAGAAGAAAGAAATTCTTATCTAAGGTAAGGAATTACTTTTGGGAAGATCTGCTACTTTTTAGAAGATGTGCTGATGGGGTGATCAGAAGATGTGTACCCGATGAGGAGATGTGATCAATTCTGCATCATTGTCATGCTTCTCTGTATGGAGGACACCATGGGGCTCACAAAAAAGTGAAAAAGGTTTTACAATCCAGGTTTTATTGGCTAACTCTTTTTAAGGATGCTAGGGCTTTCGTCATGACTTGTGATAAATGTCAGAGAACGGGAAACATTGGTAGAAAGCACGAGATGCCTCAATCAAGAATTCTAGAAGTAGAACTCTTTGAAGTATAGGGTCAAGAATTCATGGGACCGTTTCCAGTATCCTTCGACAATGAATACATTCTTGTGGCGATTGATTATGTATCTAAGTGAGTGGAAGCCACAACTTTTTCAAACAACACTGGAGCTAGTGTTGTCAAATTTGTCAGGAAGCACATATTTTCAAGGTTTGGTGTTCCACGAGCCATAATTAGTGACAAGAGGTGCATTTTCAGAACCATCAATTCAAATCTCTCTTGGCAAAATATGGGTGTCATTTTAAGTTTGGAACCACCTACCACCCTCAAACTAGCAGGCAAGCTGAGGTATCTAATAGGGAAATCAAGCAAATTTTGGAGAAAACTGTTAATACCTCAAGAAAGGATTGGGTATTGTAGCTTGATGACGTTCTTAGGGCATACAGGACAGCATACAAGACCCTGTTAGGGATGTCCCCTTATAGATCAGCCTTTGGGAAATCTTGCCATCTTCCAGTTGAAATTGAGCACAAGGTGTTATGGGCAATCCAGAAATTGAACTATGACTTCAAGGAAGCGGGACAAAGGAGACTAATGGAATTGAATGCGCTAGATGAATTTCGCCTTGATGCTTTTGAGAATGCTCGCATATACAAGGAGAAAACTAAGGCCTTCCACGACCAGCATATCATTTGGTGAGAATTTAAACCTGGTCAGAAAGTTTTTTTATTTAACTCCCGTTTGAAATTGTTTTCAAGGAAATTACGATCAAGGTGGTCGGGACCTTTCATGGTGATGAAAGCATACCCACATGGAGCTATGGAGATTAGAAGGGATGATCAAGAGCCCTTTGTGATCAGTGGGCAAAGACTTAAGTATTATTTGGAGGGAGAAATGGTTGGATGTATTTCTAGCATCATATTCCAAAATTGACATTGGGATGGCCGAGTCTAGCTAAGGACAATAAATTTATCACTTGTTAGGAGGCAACCCAACGTTTCTAGCTCTTTTGTTATTTTCTTTTTTAATTTCCAATTTTTGTCACATCTTCTTATTCTAGTTGTTGTGTGTGCATAGGGATAGTGTTTGCGAGACATCTCAATGGCATCTTCCAATAACATGAGGAATGGTGTGATCACGACTCTTCAAATCTAGAGGTGAGACTCATGTGAAGTGTGGAGGAGGTAAGTGACAATGTCTATTTGTTTTATTTTGACGTTCTTGCATTGTTAGCACCTATACATCATGCATGTGGTCTTAGGATATCATTGAATGGTTAGAAGGAACAAAAGAAGAGTGGACAAGGTGAGAAAAGCTTGGAAAAGCTGAGAATGTCCGTTTAACAGACAGAATGTCCATTTAATGGACATCAGATGCAACATAGTGCAAACTGACCCGTAAAGGTTCGTTAAATGATGTCCGCTTAACGAACATTGCTTATTTCCAAATTTTAAAACGCTTTCTTCCATTTCTCTTCATGCACTTTTCTCTATACTCCACCACCGCCGTCTTTCACCCTGCTCTATTTCTCTCTCCCACCTTTGTCCACACCAGCCCTTCTAGCACAAGATTTCATTCTTCCCCTTCCTTTACCTTCTCCAAAACCCATCCCCAAAACTCCTTCTAGCCAAACCCCTGTCCCTTAAGCTCTCTCTCGCTTCTGCCATGGTTGAAGATCTCGAAGGAGTTTCTTAAGATAGGGGGAGAGATACACGCCAATTCCACTTCAGTTCTGTTTGAGGTAAGTGTTCTATACATCATATTGTGGATTGATTCTTGAAGGTGAACATTAGTGGTTTTTCTGGAATTTGGGAAAGATTGTGTTGAAATTTTTGGGTTAAGATTGAAGCTTAAATTCAGATTTTGTTTGATTTTGGGTTGCAAGAGATTTAGATTGAATTGAAGTGTGGATTTTGATTGAGCTGAAGTGTTAGTTTGTGTTCTTGCCGTTATTGGGTTGAATTGAATTAAATGGTGGATTGAGATTGGGTTGAAAATTCAATTGTGTTATTCCATTTAAACGGAATTGAGATTGACTTGAAATTTAGGGTGGATTTAAATTGAAGTGTTGGGTTGAATTTGGAAAGAATAGTAGTTGTATGGATGACATTGACGGACTGGTTTGGATTGAAGAGTTTGGTTGTGATTGAATTAAATTTCTGGTGTTGGTTGGTTGAGATTGCAGAGATTCGGCTTGTGGGGAGCTTTGAGATTCAAATTGGTTATGAAGCTACCATAAAATGTCAAGGTTTAAGCAATCCGCGAGGAAGAACACCGGCCAATCCTCTCGATCTATGAGAGGGAAAAACCTGGTCCAAGAAGAACCTACCCCTGAACAACCAATGTTTATCAATGCGCAATACAAAGAGTGGTACAATAAAAAGAGAACAACAAGTTTGTGATTGAGGTATCCGTGGTAGAGATGATTGATGAAAAATGCCATGTAAGAGCGAACTTGGACAAGTTCCATTGGGGCAAATTGTTAACCTCAAGGGTGCCTATTACCCAAAGGTTGTTAAACAATTCTACGCAAATCTTAGTGCAGTAGTTGGGAAACAACTACCAATGCTCACCTCAAGAGTCAATGGGGAATAGGTGGTGATAACTAAGGAGCTAATTTGAAGCCATTTAGAGCTACCGATGGGCAATGTCCCATCTTTTGACAAGAGGGTCAGATGTTCCTATGATAGCACGTGGGATAAACACGATGCTATAGATCGGCTCAGGATTCGAGCTATATGGTGCTCGACAAATCAACAGTACTTTATGCATTGCAAATATCTGGATATAGCCCCGAGGTTAGTAGCTTTCTTACTGGCACATAATGTAATGCCAAAAGCCAGCGACTCCAGATACCTTTGAAATGAAGACTTGTTCATTTTAGATAAGATGTTCTTCTATGACAATCAATTCCAAGGCATTGCTGCCGCCAAGATGATGATGACCTCAATGTGGCAAGTGGTCCACCATAAGTCAGAGACAAAGGCATTCATATTTCTAGTCTTATTAAGCCAATTTTTTCATCATCTCAAGGTCATCAAAAGGGATGAAGTAGTGGCTATTACCACTAAGGAGGATGTCATGATTCTGACAAGATGCAGGAATTCGAATACAAGGACAATGCCCCTCATGGGTGGATAAATCCACATTGGGCAAGGCGCAGCCCGGAGGCTCCTACTGCACAACAACTAAGAGCCCCTCCAGCTTCAAGAGATCCTCCGACTCTGGTTCAGATGCAAGCAGACATAAGAGGTCTTCGAGCAGGAATGGCCAATCTTGCGGCTTCACAAGCAAGGATGGAAGAGATGTTGAAGGCTTTTATAGAGCAGCAACAACCACCACCACTAGGACAATGAAAGCATAGGGCCTTAAGATTTCATTTGTGTCCATACTCACATGCATGTAAACATGCATTTCACTTTTAATCTTGATCTAGCTTTGATTTTGTGTTGGCACATTGTCGAACTAACTTTAGTTTTATTTTGATGTATCTCTATATTTTGTATATTTGATGGGAGATATGAACTTTCAGGGTACGGACCTTGGGCAATCAACTCTTTCAGGGGGTTTCTTTACCCTTCCTATGCTTTCTGTTACTTGCATTGCTTTTGCCTTTATCTTTCCTAACATTGAGGACAAAGTGGATTTTAAGTGTAGGGGAGGATAAATTGATGGTAGTGCATACATTGTTTAGCAGTAAATATAAAAAAGTTTAATTTGACATCTTTCATGTTCTAATTGTCATTATAATTCAATTTAATAAGTTAATTGCATTATGGATGAGATTGACCTCGAATAAGATGGATAATCTGATTAATTGATTACATACCTTGTCACAATAGGATGATATAATGTTGAATTGATTGAATGAGTATGCTATTGAACGAGTAAACATCACCAAGTGAGCTAATTTGAGCCTAAAGGATTGCACTCAATTATGCTTTTCTTGTGAGTGATATGATTTTCTCTTCTATGTATGTTTACTTCTAGAACTTGCATTACATCTCTTCGAGGTTACATAATCATGTTATGGTATGTTCATGAAAGTGATGAAAGGCACTAGGATTGAGCTTGAGCCAAATAGCTAACCCTTTCTGTACATCAATCCCCTAGTGAACCCTTTATGCCTAGTGATTGTATTTGAGCCATTTTTTTTATAAACCTATTCCAAAGAACCTTTAACTAAGAAAAACAAGTTTACCCTTATTTAATGGTTAGTAGATCTATTAATGTTGTGCACTTATTATTTTTATTGGTAGGTATACAAAAGAAGAAGTGTGGGGGTGTTCTTATGGTAATTGAAGAAGCATGCCTTCAAAAAAAAAGTGATAATAATAAGCAAAGCATGTTTACTTCATATTTCAAGGTGAAGGAATGAAGGAAATTGTGACAATAAAGTTAGTGGAGTTTCATAAACAACATGATTGTAAGATTGGTGATTTTTGCTCTACTAATCGTTAAATATTTGAATTCCTATCCCTTCTTTCATAGCCCACTTTACCCCTTTGGCCCTATTACAACCCAAGGAATAAAGACCTTTTTGATTCATGGATATGCCATAAATGGAAGTAATGGAGAAGTAGATAAAATACAAGCTTATGGTAAGAGACATGTATGAGAAGATGATTGAGAGTAGCCCTTAAACCTTTGTGTGTGAAGTTGAATGCTTCATGAGAGACTTCATTCATGGCATGTGATTTTGATTAATTGAAGCATTATGAGGTCTTATTGTTGCTTAGTTGTGATTTGAATTATGAAGTATTATGTGACCCTATTTTTATGTTTCAATTCTTACCTATAATGCTTTCGACTTATTGGATTGAGCTATGGTGATGATTAGGTGTGAAATGATGGAAGGGAAATGTTTGTGGGTACCATCTGTTTTAAGTAAACCCTCAGGAGACTATAACTCCTCCATTATAGACACATAGTGGTTTAAAGGCTTGTGGCATATGCTAAATGCCACCGTACACCTACGAAAGTGGAATCAATAATTTGGTTAAGGATTTAGTAGTTTGCTTTCTTTTGTTTTGCTTGGGGACAAGCAATAGTCTAAGTGTGGAAAAATTTGATAAGTCAAATTATTCTATATGATTTTGAGTTGAATTGGAATTAATTTGACTTATTTCTATATGAATTTAACGCTTTATTTGGTCAATTCTCACACATGTCAACTTTGTTGCTTGATAGGTACAAATGGATAGATTTTGGAGGTGAAAGGAATAACTTTTCTTGTGGATGTTGGATTAAGGTCATTCAAGGATGCTTTCAAAGAGGACTCTAAGCTCTACAACTTCTGTGAAGACTCCGAGGAGAGATTTTGTCGACTGAAGGGTCAAAAGTGTGAAATTTGTGAATGGGTGTATGTCCATTTAACAGACATCGCCTGGCCAAATTTCACTCCCAAACCTGAGAAGGTCCATTTAACAGACATCATGTCTATTTAACGGACATCATCTGTCCACAATTCACTTCCAGACCTACGAAGGTTCGTTTAATGGACATTATGTCCGTTTGACAGACATTGACGACCCAAAGACGATCTGTTTAGTGAAAATTAGGTTTGTTTGAACCCAAGACACTATAAATACTCATTTTAAAGACCTAATTAGGGGGTTGGACATTGAAAAGGTTACCACTTAAGGAGGCACAAAATAAGAGGAAGATAGGAAGTTTTGGGGGATTGCATCAAGGATTGGAAGCATCCTTGTCTTGTGTTCTTTCTACCTTCTCTCTCTACTCTTTCTTAAATGTTGAGCATCTTTATGTGTATGGCTTTTAGTATCATGTTCTGGAACTAAACCTTATTTAGGGTGAGGGATGTAGCCTATTTAGGGGATTGATTTGTATTTTATAGATTGATGGGTGTTAAGTGAAAGTTCTTGGGTTATGTGTATCTCTCTTACATTTCACTGTTGTCTCTATACTTGATCTCCATAGATGCAATCTTAGGAATCATATGATGAACTGAGAAGTGAAGTACGGTTTATGCTCTAGGGAAATAAACACAATGGACTTAGAGATAGAGATATCCTAAGCTAATATGATAACTTGTGGTTGCTTGTTCTCATGAATTTAACTAATTAGCTTACACATTAAGAGATGAGAATCAACTAGTTAGATACTCATGTATGTCTTAAGAGAGGATATGAGTAAAATTGTGCAACTGTTATTATAACCTAACATTCAATCAATTTCATAATGTATTAATCAATCTTTTAAGTTGGTGAACCCTAAGGCCTAACTTCAAATCATCAATTTATCTCTATTTGCTATTTTTCAGTATTTACAATTTACTGTCTACCAAACCCAATCATCTTTTAAGTTTATTATCAATTTTGTTCAAGTAATTAGAATAAATTTGGTGATGAGTGAATTAGTCCTTATGGGAGACGACCTTGGAATACTTAATATGTAGGTATTAGGAACGATTCTGTGCACTTGCAGATTTTTTCGACCAGTTAGCAACTTTGTGACTTAAGATATGAAACCAAGCTGATAGAGCTTACTTAAGACCATAAAAAGCTTTGTGTAGGTGAAACATATAATGAGGATGATGAGGATCAGCAAAACCAGGTAGTTGTTGCATTAAAATAGGTTTTTGTAAGGTGCCATAGAGAAAAGTATTGTTAACATCTAACTGAAAAATGAACCAGTTTTTAGCCAAGGTAAGTGTAACAATAAGGCAAATTGTGGTTGGTTTGATAGTAAGATTGAATGTGTCAGTGTAATTAAGATCGGGTGATTGATGATAGCCTTTGGAAATCAGGCGAGCTTTATAACAATCTAGGGAACCATCAATGTTGTCCCCAAATTTATTTCCTATTACTTAAGCATGATTTCAAATTATATTTTTGAGACTTTGATTGATAAATTGTTTTGGGTTAGCGTTTAATTAGAATGTCAATTGTTGGAAGATTTATTGCTTAGATTGATGG
>JANZLC010014621.1:0-11346 GCA_026413385.1 Erythroxylum gracilipes
CTGGAGCCGGTCCATAGTCCGGAGGCGCTCCTGTGAAGCCAACCAGAGAATGAAAGAGTGTCGTGGAATATGTCCTGTGAAGGAAATTGATATGTGTTTAATTGTTCATATATTTAATCATTTACACTTAGCGATTAATGACATGAAAATGCTTAAGATACTTACTTTAATTCATATATAATTTTAGATACAATTTGGAAGCAAATAAATTAAAGTGAGTTAAAAGTACTACATTTGGGTTATTTTCTGAAGATCAATTTTTACTTGTCTTTATGGAGCAAGAAGAAGAAAATTAAAAGACAAGAAAAATGGAACACAAAGAAGAATAAAATTTTAAAAGCAAGCAGCTAGAAAAAGAGGCAAAAACAACAATAGGAGAAGTGAGAAATACAGACCATGCGTTTTAGTAAACGCAAACAGCGTATGCATTTCATGCTTACCAAAAGAGGGAGCAAGGGTACTGTGAGGGTTGGGGTGTGAACAGTTGGCTGGAACCAAAAACAATGAAGTTAAATTCTCCCATCAAAAGAACAGTGAGAGGTGTGAAGAGAGGAGTCCATAGGAAGGCTGCAAAGGCTTTAAGCGTGAGTAGTAAGTGGAACCGAAAACCCTCAATCTTTATTTGTCCCATCAAGCAACAGTGAGGGGAGGCTATAGTGAATAGAGAGGGCAGCAGTGAGGGTTAAGTGAGCTGCGTTTAGTGCAGTGGACTGCGTTAAATGTAGACAAGGAAAACAGGAGGTGTGTGCATAACATGGCTAGGCTGAAGTATTTTTTTTTGGGAAAGACCCATGAAGGGCTAGATGTCCTAACGCCGGTTCGGAGGCGACATCGATACCGATGACCCGAGTTAAGTATTTTTTAATTATTTTGTTATTTCTTTCTCTTATTAGAAATTGATTGTATTATCCTAGGTTAATTGATTTGGGTATTGTGTATGGATAATCGGATTTTTATTATTATTCAGT
Source organism: Erythroxylum gracilipes (assembly GCA_026413385.1). Lineage (NCBI taxonomy): Eukaryota > Viridiplantae > Streptophyta > Magnoliopsida > Malpighiales > Erythroxylaceae > Erythroxylum > Erythroxylum gracilipes. The sequence goes on from JANZLC010014621.1 coordinate 969, forward strand.
TATTTGTGTATGAACCCATTAGGTATTGTGAAAAGATGATTTTAATGCATTCATTGAATCATTTAATTGCATACCCATTGCTAGAATTTCGATGTAATCCGTAATTGTTATGTTGAAATTCATGTGAAGCGACTAATGATTCGTAATCATCAGGGATAACATGACCTAGGTTAAATGACGTATCGTATATGGTTGTTGCCTTGATTAATCGGTTTTCGTAGTTCGTAATGTTATTGCCTAATTAAATCAAGAGATCGTATCCTAGGTTGTTCAGTGGTTAGGTTTGATTAACGATCGTATCTTGATTACACAAAACCTAAGGGAAAACTCGGGTTAATTATTAACTCGCAATTAACAGTAGCTAGGAGAGGTTTGAGAACAACAAATTAATGAAATACGCTTAATTAGGGTGTAGGCCGAGATTGAACCAAAGAATCGGGTCCCTACCAAATTCCCCGCTTTTATATTTTTGCATGTTTTCGTTAATTTGTTTTTATTAGTTAGTTTCATTTTATTTTCTTCTTTCAAAAACAACCCCCCCCGTTAAACCTAAAAATCAGTTAATTTCATTTCATAAACTTTACACACACTCTCTGTGGAATCGACCTAGACTCACTACTACCATAGCAGTAGGTCTAGTTATTTTATTTTGACTAGTGTAACAACGCGCGGTCAATTTTGGATTGCCAGGGAATGCGGTGTTTTAGTTTTTATTTTTGATTTAATTGGTGTTTTGTATATATTTGTTCATAATTATTTTTTTATTATTTGGCGATCTTTTTATTTTTATTTTGTGTATGAATTTTTTTGATATGGACGGAAGTAATTTCTTTTGTAACTCATATTCTCAATCCTATAACAATTTTTGGACTGCTCAACCTCACTTTTGTTATGGATGGGATAATCATCAGAATTACTTCCATGATAGTTTACAGGATGCACAACAATTCTCATACAGACCGGAAGCTTCCTATCACGACTCCAGTCCATCTCTGGAAGAGTTTAATAATATTGTGAAACCTAATACTTTGCAAATGCAGTAGAATACTCTACAATTCCAGAAGCATAGAGGGCAATTTCCAAGAAACACATGGTCTAGTGCCCAAGATTCAGAGAGCCAACATGATTCAGGGGCATCTTTAGAAGAACTTGTGAATAATCTTGCTGCTAACAATTTGCAATTTCAACAGGATATGCGACAATTTCAACAGAATATGTAGCGGCAATTGCAAGAACTCTGAAAAGAGACAAAAGCAAGTTAATAGAGCATGGAACACCAAATGGGTCAGATGGCAATAAGGCTCAGTCGCCTAGAATCGCAAAGTGAAGAGGAGCAGACGTATCAACTCGAGGTGTACCCAATGAACATTTGTGCTGAAACTTTACAAAGTGATGAGGAGCTTGAGAATTTTGAGGTCAACCCTCAAGGAATTGCTTGTGTCGAAGAAGTTGAGAAGGAGCTCGAAGACAAAGAGGACACATCTTTTAGCTCGAAGGTAAGTACTAAGTCCATGATTATTTTTTAGACTAACTCTTTACCTTTATATAACAGATTGGAGGAATCGAATGATGAAGAACAAGGTGAAGAGACATTAGAAATATTTCCGGAGTATATCGACTCAGTCAAGATTGAGAATCTAAGGATAGGGAAGACGCTGAATGAGGATGATGATTAACTAAGGCCCTATTCGGAACTACCTCACGTGGAGGAGCCGCATGTGACACCTGAAGATCACAATTTTGTCAAGTGAGGAGAAGAAGGAGTTGAGTCAGTGACCCTAAACAAAGGCGCTTCTTGAGAGGCAACCCAAGAGAAGTAAATTTCTTTTCCTTTACATTTCTGCATTACTTTTTATATGCATGTGTGTTTTTGAATTTGTTTGTTTTACCTGTTTTTAAATTTTCAATCAAAATGAGAGAAAGAATAAAACAAATGAAAAAAAATATTTTCTTATTTTCTATTGCTTCTGGGATTATATAATCATGATTAGAGTGTGAATTGACTAGAGAATTTCATAGAAACTTTAGCATGTACTTTTGCTCTTGTGATTGGTCGATATGCATTATCTTTAGAAGTGTAGTGACTAATAGTGGACAAAGCCGGTGAGATTTTGAGCCTTATTTGACTGACACATCCATATCAATCTCACTGCCTTTTGATAATATGTGACCTTCATGACATGTACGTCCCGATTTTACTTCAGATTTCTATTCAAGATCACATTTTTATCACATGCATTAACATGGATACGATTAGGCATTATTTGCTTTCCATAAACTACATTAGCCAAATAACCTATCGTATTGAAATGATTTTTAACTTGATAAACCCCTTTGAGTTTTAGCCTTTCTTTTTGTATAAACCACATTTTATGCTTTTAAACTTAACCAAATGTCCTACCCAAATCATAAAGCAAGTGGAACATTTGTGATTGTTGAGTTTGTGGATGTACAAAATTCTAAGTATGGGGTGTACATATGTGAGTGTTGGTTATAATGTTGGGATGCTATTTTATGTCTTATCATTGAAATTCCCATGTTAATGTAGTTTATTTTAATTTTTTATAAGGAAAAGAGAAGAAAAAAAGGGAAAAGAAAAGAAAATGAAAAAAGAAAGAAAAAAGAAAAAAATGTTTAATTAAATTTATCAATAGAAAGTGCATATGAGTTTGCAAAATTATTCATGATTAATGCATCTTCCTAGAGTTGTAATGAATGTATTATTTGAGCATGTTGAATATGAGGTAGAGGTTGGCTTGGAAGGTTCACTCTTGTGATTTGGTTGGCATAAATTGTATGAGTGATTCCTTCGTATTGATATATGCTTCATGTGGTTTGTGTATGAGAGCTGAATGAGATTGTGAAATATAAATGTTGCATTTGTCATAGCTGACGGTATCCAGTTTTTGATGAGTGTTGCTTTGTTTCACTAGCATTGATGACTTTCATGCTTTTTGACCCAAATATATCTCACCTTACCTTTTCCCACATTACAACCTTAAAAAGTTCTTTGATTTGTGATTTTTCATGTGAACATTAGTAGTGGAGAAATGAAATGATATGCAAAGTTGTGGATTATCAGATCATGAATGATGTTGAGTGTACCCGTGGATATATTTTAGTTAAACACATTTTTTGAGTCTACCATTAGATTGCTCAGTTTTTAAAGATGATGAATGTTGATTGATCATGAGTAAAACCTTGGAATGTTGCCATCTTGCTATGATTTTTTAAAGTTAGTCATCTTTTCTTGTGATTGTATATTCTTAAAAAAATGGGAATCAAGTAAATGTTTTGGGTCTTTGAGCTTAATTTGGATGTTTTTCCCGAGGAGGGACAAAAGCTAAGTATGGGGGAAATTGATATGTGTTTAATTATTGATATATTTAATTATTTATAGTTAACGATTAATGATATGAAAATGCTGAAGATACTCACTTTAATTCATATATGATTTTAGGTACAATTTGGAAGCAAAGAAATAAAAGTGAATCGAAAGCACCACATATGGGTCATTTTTCAAATATTTATTTTTTCTTATCTTCATGGAGGAAGAAGAAAAAATAAATAAAAGACAACAAAAATGGAACAAGAAGGAAGCCAATAGCATAAAACGACAACAAATAATGCGCAAAACGGCAGTGTCAGTAGACTACGTTGCCCAAGCAAAATGCACGCAACGCCTGCGCATTTATTGAATCGTTAATTACAAACCCACTACAAGAATTTTACTATAATTCGTAATTGTTATATTGAAATTCATGTGTGGCGACTAATGATTCGTAATAATTAGGGATAACATGACCTAGGTTAAATAACAAATCGTATGTGGTTGTTGCCTTGATTAATTGGTTTTCCTAATTCGTAACACTACTGCCTAATTTAATCTAGAGATCGTATCCTAGGTTATTCAGTAGTTAGGTTTAATTAACGATCGTATCTTGATTAAGTAAAACCTAAGGGAAAATTCGGGTTAATTATTAACTCACGATTAATAATTGTTAGGAGAGGTTAAAGAGTAACAAATTAATGAAATATGCTTAATTAGGGTGTAGGCCGAGATTGAACCAAATAACCGGGTCCTTACCGAATTCCCCACTTTTATCATTTTTTGCATGTTTTCTTTAATTTGTTTTTATTAAGTTAGTTTCATTTTATTTTCTTCTTTCAAAAACAACCCCCTCGTTAAACTAAACACCGGTTAATTTCATTTCATAAACTTTATACTCATTCTCTGTGGGATCGACCTAGACTCACCACTACTATAGTAGTAGGTCTAGTCATTTTATTTTGAGTAACGTAATGACGCACGATCACCAACTTTTAGCAAAGTGATGGGGATATTGAATTTTTTAATATGGGCAGAGTGTAGAGTCCACTAATAAGAATTGGGTTTGGGTCAACCATTGTCTAAATAATTAGAACTAGTTATTTGGATAATTGACCCTTACCACTTATAAACCCTTTAACATTTACATGTCTAGGCAATATGGGACATTCTAACACTCCCCCTCAAGTGCAACTAGGGCTAGACATCTAGTTGTCACTTGAAATATACGCAGTGGTAACCAGACCGAGCCGCTGGGACTAGACATCCAAGCAGACAATTGGGAAATTAATAATCCGAGCCAAACCTGCTCTGGTACCATATTGAATTTTTTAATATAGGCATAGTGTAGAGTCTATTAATAAGAATTGGGTTTGGGTCAACCATTTATTTGGATAGTTGACCCTTACCACTTATAAACCCTTTAACATTTTCATGTCTAGGCAATATGGGACACTTTAACAGGGGAGTTGATCTATGAAGCATGGGAAAGATACAAGGATTTGCAACAAAAATTCCCACACCATAACTTACCTAAGGAGTTCTTGTTGCAAACATTCTATAATGGAGTAACCCTATATATGAGAGGCACGATAGATGCAACTTCAGGAGTATAACTGATGATAAAGATGGTAGATGAAGCAGAAGAGTTGATAGAGGAGATGGCAAGTAATAGTTGCCTATGGACGATCAAGTGAAGTAGACAAACCACTACCTTCTGAGAACAAAAAGGAAGTGTGGTTGTTGATCAAATGATGGAGATGCAAGAAAAAATTGACAACTCAACTATATGAAAGCTTCATCCTCAACTTCAATAAAAGTCGTGCAACTTAAGTGTGAACTCTGTGGACAGATGGACCATGATATGGTGGACTATTTCATGATTAAAGAAACTGATCTAGAGCAAGTTTATTATATGGGAGCTCAATATGGATGAGGATGGGAAAACAATTTCTACTTCAACACATACAACCTCGGGTGGAAGAATCACCCTAACTTCTCGTAGACAAATAGTTCTGAAGGATAGTTCAGATCTCAAGGATAACAGAGCTTCCAACAATATAAACCAAGCTCAATGGAATCCAAGTTGAATAAGATTTTAGAAAAAAATTGGAGGCATGGAGGATGCACTTAAGAGGCTTGAAAGCAAATTCAAACAAGTCACTAAGAACCACGCCTCTTTAATACACAATTTGGAGGTCCAAGTAGGTCCACTAGTGGAGGAAATTTCCACTCGGAATGCAGGAACCCTTCCAAGCAATATCGAGTCTAACCCAAAGGAGTGAATCGTGGCCATTACTCAGACCCAAGAAAAGAAACTCGAACTTATGAAGGAAGATGGAGATAAGGGAGAAGGACAAGTAATTATGGGATTCCTTCCAAGTGAGCTCGTAATCGAGCCAATCGAGGAACCTCGACCTGAATTTTCCTACCCTATTCTAACTCAGCAAAAGTCAATTTCAAGTAAGGCAATGAGGAATTCTAAGGAGGTTGAATTAGACAAGGTTGAGGACATAATGAAACATCTATAAATGAAGCTCATGCTAAGGGAATCAGTCGAGAATAAGCTTAAGGAGCACATAACAGAAGAAAACCATAATATTGCAAAAGAAAGAGGACCCAGGGCATTTTTATATTCCTTACAGTATCAATGGAGTCAACACAAACAGAGCATTCGTAGATTTGGGAGCGAGTATCAATATGATTCCTTATAACATTATTCAAAAGTTGGTGTTAGGAGAGTTAGAACCCACAAAGATGCTAGTGAAGATGGTGGATAGAACAGTTCATCGGCCGAAGGGGATTATTAAGGATGTCTAAGTGGAGATTGATATTTTCACCTTCCCAACGAACTTCTTCATATTAGATATCAGAGAAGATATAGAAACCCCTATGGCCCTTGGAAGACCATTTCTGGCTACTACCCGCTCTATAACTGATGTTAATAAGGGTGAACTAACTCTGAGGGTTGGAGAGAACCAATTAACTTTTACTGTGTCAAAGAAAGATAATAGTTTTCACTTACCTCCAACTAATATCAAAGAAATCGAACCTCGAGAACAATGGGAAGATATTGAGGATCCTAGGGATGCATTTAGAAAGAAAAGATCGCGGAGGAGAAGGTGATGGAAGGTGAAGCAAAAGAAAAGCGGAACCCAAGACATGGTAGCTCATTTGCAAATGGTAAGATCGATGATTGCGCTAGCATTGAACTATTCATTTGAACCATCTTGAGCACAAGAAGAGCGTCGAGCTACTAATGTTAAAAGAAACCCTACATGGGAGGCAACCTATAAATTGTTAATTTCATGTTATTTTCTTTGATTTTTAGATAGTTGAATTTCGTAGTTAGGTTGTTTCGATCCAATAAAATCGAGAAGGCATAGGAATTCGACATGAATTTGACGATCAAGGAAGTAAGTAAAAGAGGGGTGAAAGGGCTATGATGAGTTATGAAGTGACTTCAGAAAAGTGTGAAAGAAAAAAAATCATAAATTGGTGGAAAAATAGGAAGCCACAATCGTGGTCTAAGGCAGTGTAAAAAGGGGATGTATGAATTTCAGTTTCATTTTTTACCATTTTACCTTCCATTCACCTATATATTCATTTCTTCACTTTTTCACTCACTTTCATTTTAACTTTATCCCTCTATGTTTAGAACCTCCAAACACTCTCACTTTTCTCTAACCAAATTTCAAATCTCTAGTCTCTTCCAACTTCTACCTATTTGAAAGTCAGTATGTCGTCCATTAAGCAGTCATCAAAGTGCAATCAATCATCGGGATGAGACCAAGTCTTAGGACGAGGAAAAAGGAACAGGGAAGCTGACTATGGAGCACCTTTCCTGATCTTCTTAAATGAGGAAGGTACCCGCTTTCATTCTCTTGAAATTTAGCAAATTATGGTTCCAAAGTATTTTCATTTCGAGACTTAGATAGACTAGAATTGAGAGATAAGGTTAAAAATTTAGCAGAGAGAATTTAGTGGAGACAGTTTATTCAATTTCAATACCCAGTTTATGAAGAACTTACCTTAGAATTCTTTACATCCCTTCAGTTTGAATCTAATAAACCTAGGGAATTATGATTTAGGTTGCAAGGACAACCTTATGAGCTTAATTATGAGACTTTGTATGAAATTTGTGGTTTCCCTGAGTCATTTGTAGTGGATCAGCATGATGATTTCAGTGTCACCCCCTACTGGACTGAACTAATTGGGTTAGAGCATTTTGATGCTAAGAATGCACACAACAACATCATCAGGAGCCACGAACACTTATTGCTACACAAATTCATATGTCAAAGTGTATTTGAAAAAATGAAAACTAACAAGTGTTCGACTAAGGAACTTTTCATATTGTCATGCATAGACCACAGTATCCCAGTTTGCACAACTACCCACATCATTAACATAATTATTGCTACTTGACGTAAGAGGAGCAATAACTTAGGAATGTGTTACTTGGTTTCGACCATAGCTTATTACTATGGAGTTGAGTGCAACGGACTCACAGTCTACCGTCCTGAATTCATGAACCATCATCATCTATGACAAGCTGAAATCCTGAAGTCCCATAATATGGAACTTTAGGATATTAGTGCCAAGACACACATCAAGGTCAAGACTAGTCAAGTAAGTTCAAGTGCTCATCAACAATAAGAAGAGGATTCAACCAACGAGGAGTCCGAGGAGGAAGAAGAAACAGAAGAACTGGGCTAGGAAAAATGCTTAATACAATCTCTGCGAACACCAAGGTAATTACAAATACACTTGTGAAGAACTCTAGAAGAATGAAGGAGATAGCCTGAACTCAATGATGTCAGAGTCGGGATATAAGTCATATCCGTCATTACTTTAAGGCTCAAGGCATCCAACTGCCACCTCCAACACCATCCCCACATCCATCACCATGAGGCTTTGTTTCTAACCCTTTTCTTTTAAAATTTAGTCCTAAATTTATTTTTGTTTTTACTTTAATTTATGTTTTTTCTTGTCATACGTGTTTGTTCGCCTCCTTCTCATATTGAGGACAATATGTTATTCAAGTGTGGGGAGTGTGGTGTGTTGTGCGTTGAATGTAAATTTTGCATATTGTATGATAGTTTGTTAGGTTGCATTTTGTGAATTGTGTGAATTTGTCAATGGCTTAGATGGATTGGAATTGATTTAATTTTGAACATAGTCCATTAGGTTGTGAAGAGTCATTAGCTCACAAATTAGTGAATTGGGTTCTTTGTCTAAATATGCAAGTTAATTAGGATTTAGTGTGAGTTGTGACCCTCTAAATTGTCACATTCATTCATAATGTTAGGTCTTTCGACTTAAGTAGCTTTGCTAGTATTTTTAATGAAAACGAGTAGCTTAAGCAACAAGTTAGGCAATAAAAAAATGTTGGTTAATTTTACATAAATAACTATTCCGCCAGCCTTCGGGTTATAAATAGAGCTAGTAGCTAGTTGACAATATGATGTAGCTGAGTAACTAGATCGACATGCATCACAAATGTGTGCCTCTGCGTCAAAAGGCTGTACTGACATTTCAACCAAACAACTTAATAAAAAATGACTTAGTTGAGTAACCGGATCGACATTCATCACCAATGTTTTCCTCCGAGTAAAAAAAACTAGTTCCATGTTCAATAAAAATAAAAATAATGTGTTTTCTAATAAAACCTACCGAACTTATAAATAGCTTGATTTTTCATGAACACGTACTTAGGAGTATACAAAGATGAATGACCAAAGAATTAGTAATGTGTGTGTACAATTGGAAAGGGTGAGTAACTTGACATTTAAGTGCTGATTAATATGTATGTTTAGTCTAGAGACCCTAGATATGAATTTTTCATGTTAATGATTTGAAATAACTTGAATGATTGTGTTTAAATTAAATTTATTTCATGAAGTAAAAGCTATTGTCTCATTATTGCATTATGTGCTTTGTGATTTTGTTTTTTTTTTTGTTTTCTTGAGGAAAAGCAAATGTTTAAGTGTGGGAATGTTGATACGTGTAAATTGCATCATGTTTTAGGGCTTATTTTGATATGTGTTTAATTGTTAATTAAATCATTTACTATGTGTTTAGGTTACAATTGTATTAGTTTGTTAATTATTGGTGTTTAAGTGTTTTTATGGGTTAGTACAAGTCTTTGAGCTTAAATATTATGTTTTTAAGGTACCTTGATATATTTGTTAGTGTTTTAGGGTCGACATAAAAGAATGGAGAAATTTCAAAGACATTAAAACCGAAACAACGACCCACAATCGTGGCACAACAGGACATGATCGTGATAAAAGCACTAGAGTTGGCCCACGATCATGGCCCATATGCCACGATCATGATAGAAACCCAGGACATGGCCCAAGATTGTGGCCTACATGTTACGATCGTGATAGAAAGCTCGGATGTGGCCCAAGATCGTAGCCTATGTCAGGCAGATTCATAGACACTAAAAATCATTAAGTTTCGATGATTTTTTGGACCTTTTGAACCCTAGAAAAATCCTAAGGCTGCTCAGAACATAAAAGATATTTAACTAACAAGAAAAAGAGGAATGAGGAGCTTTTGACATCAGCCACCTTGAAAAACACCTAGAGAGAATTCATTAAGGGATTGAGAAAGAGACGAAGGAAGAGAGAAGTGGAGAAGAAGCCGATTCGATATCCTTCTTTGATAAGGAGGTTTTCCATCATCGCTGCCTCCTGTCCTCCATTCTTTTTATTTCAGTTTTATCATTGTATACAATTGGATTGAATAGTTGATGATAGGATCTAAATGTTGAGGATGTTCTAATGTTGGGACCCGTCTCTGGAGCCCAACTCTCGATCCGAAAACGATTCATAGCTTAACTAATATCGCTTCATTTTTTTTTTCATTTCACAACACTCCGAGTAAATTCAATTTCCAATTTGAAATTCATCAATTTCTCAATCCAGTTAATCTTTCATATTTGATCATATCGCATTCGCATTCAAAAACATTTTATCATTCATTATAATCATATTTCTTTTTACCCAAAATTCACTTATTACCAAATATTCGAATTTCATC
>JANZLC010014727.1:0-11340 GCA_026413385.1 Erythroxylum gracilipes
CTTTCATTTGAGCCAAGAAGCAAAGTGATTAGTGAAGATCCAAGGTAAGTGTATGGTAAATCTTTTGGAATTTTGAAAGGTTTTTGGTTCAAATGGCTTAAGAAAAGTATGGGTATGAGTGTTCTAGGATAAATTTCATGTTTTGTTTCCTTGGGTTTTCCAATTTTAAGATCTCTTTTGTTTTGGGTTTTTGTGATTGTGAAGAAATTCAAGGGAGGCAAGAAGAGCTTGAGGAAAGGCATCTTGAGCAAGTCTAAAGTAAGGTATTTTAAGGTGGGTAACATCTTTATAATTGAGAAAATGAGCTAGTACCATTATTGTCAATAAATGGAATTTAATGCTTTCCAACAATTTTAAAAATGTGTATTTATTTCTCTTTAGAATGATTTGACATGTGTCTTGTTTCTTGTGAATGAATTGTGAGAATGTTTGCATATTGTGTTGATGATTGAAAAAGATTGTGACTTTTGGAAAGAATGCAATAGTTATAAAAATTGCTTTAGGAAATGTGGCATTTTGGCCAATATGTGTGAAGAATGTGAAATGTATGCTTATATAGGTTTGTGGTGGTCCCTTAAGTGAGTCAAGTGCACTTGTCTATAGGCTTTTCCCGCCTGTCCGTTAGTGACGTGAAGCTCCTCACGGACTCCCATAAGTTCACGGCTACACATGACCGCTATGTGGAAATGTGTAGTATGTTCTGCTTTGGATCCACCCGAACCATTTATGATGTGTTTATGTGTTTATGTTTTTGAAATCATGTTGATGTTTTCGTTGTGTTGATTTGTAAATGGCTTGATAAGTTATAAGTTTTGGAACACATATGTGGCATAATTGTTAATGTAAATTTTTCTTTGAAAATAAAATGATTCAAGAATTTTTGCTTGTGTTCTTGGTTATAAATATGTTACTCACGAGCCGTCGAGCTCACCCCCTTATTTCCTCCCATCCACAGGCGATGAGCAAGAAAATGAGTGACCGAACCGAGGTCAAGGTATCACTCCCGTTGATTTTTGATTTTAAAGCTATATTTTGTAAACAAAGCTTTAGTTGCATTTTTGGACCAAAATCACCGTTCATGTAGTTTCTTTGAAATTTGAATTTCTGAGACTTTATTGTATTGGGGCTATAAATTCCCACTAAATCTTTGTAAGAATTCAAATTGTGATATTAATGAAAGACATTTGGGTTTTATTGTGATTTGCCGATATTTGTTCTAAAATAGACTTTGCATTGTTTTGTAAATGTCCATAGGGAAGGTTTTATGTATGCTGTGTTTTGAGGCAAATTCTGGATTGATATGGATTGAATTGGATCAAGTAGCCTTCGTGAAAGTTATAGAGTAATTTCATAGCTTTCCAACGATGTATAATGTGCTATTTTTGGATGTGGGAGTTGAAAGATGTGGATTGTTGAAGTTGGGTACAAGTGCTGTCACAATAAAATGGCAATTTTCGGGACAAAAACTTTGAGTGAATTTTTGACCCTTGTAGATTTAGAAATTGTTCTTAGGGTCTTCATGAAAGTTGTAGATTGTCTTTTTATATTTCCATTGATATAAAGTATGACATTTTTGGAGAATAGAGTGGAAAATTATGATGTTTAGAAGTTCTGTTGCTGTTTAGGGTGACTTTGATCAGACAGCCACTTTGAGGTGGATTTTGACTCCTTTAGAGGCTGAATTGGTTTTTAAGTCCTTCATGGAAGATGTAGAACTTCCTTTTAGCTTTCCATCGATACCAAATTTGCAAATTTTGGAGTTATGAGTAAATTTGTTTCCCTTCTCCGATTCTGACCTCTCTCTACTCTTTTGGCCATAACTTTTTCGTTTGACCTTCGATTGACCTTATTTTTAAAGTGTTGGATTTCTAAGACATTTCTCTACCCCTCCATAAAAATTTACAGCCTTTGATATTAATTCAAAAAACATGGAATGAATCAAAGTGAGAGGATCAGTTGAAGGAGTATGAGTTGGATATTTTTCTAAACAGAGTTCAGTTTTTTGGTGATATCTTGATCTTTAAAACTCAAATTGAGCTGATTCTTGTTTCTAAACAAACTAGAGACATGGAGCTACAACTTATTTGAAGGAATCGAATTTTAATTTAGGCCCTAAGACTTTCAATTTTTGGAGTGAATTCGGGTGTGGTTTTAGTCTCGGTTTAATTTCAGCCCGAAAGTGTTTTAGCCAATTCTTCCTTATTTCTGAACCAAATTGAGCTTTTTGGTGTCATTAGAAACGTAAGGCAATGAGGAAAAAATGTTGTGAAGAAGTCTTATTGAAATTCCTATATGAGCAATCCCAAAATCTGTTCGGAAGTAAGTGAGATGAGTTCGTTTTTGAGGTTTGACTTGGTGTGGGCACACCAACCTTATGGGATGCGCGCCTAGATGTCATGTAGGACGTCGGCACGTGACTCACAAGGGTGGGGTCCCAACATCCTAATTTTTGAGGACCATAGAGTCTGAATTAGTGAAAGTATAAAAAATGAAAAATGATTATTGATGTCTCATTAATGCTTCTGTGAAACGGTTTTGTTAGGAGATGTGTTGATAATGATTTATTGAGGGTTGAGTATTGATTGCTAGTTTGTTTCTTACCAAAAACAGGGCATAATTTGGATGGAGATTATATTTTAAAGGGAGATGTTGCTTGTGTAATTTTTAGATATATTAAGACTAATGGAAGTCTAGTTTCGGGGGACACAAGATTCATGACATTTGGATTTTTTGTAGAGATAGTTATGATTAAAAAAAGACAACTTATTCATAAAGGAACATTAGGAAGAAAAGGATGTAAACATTGCATATAAGGTTTGGTTAGCTTGATAGTTGAGCAGACATTGAGCTGAATTAGAAAGTGAACTATTGACCTATTGTCATATGTTAGAATAAAATTTATAATGATTGATTAGGGATGAATTTTATTGTGGTGGTGTATGAATATGAGATATATGTTTGAGTAGTAAATACATTGTATATTTGTATGTATAAAGGCTCGGGAGCTGTGGATCAAGGAGCTCGTACCGAGGATTGTTAAAGTCAAGGAAGTGTATACCTTAAAATGTATACCTTCTTTTAAGGTGAGTTGGGGAAACCATATCTCTCAAATGAGATTAGGACATCCCAGGACATGTATGATGACTTGTTTGTGAATTTTGAACCTAGATAATGCACAGTAGAATTGAATGTTAAATAGATGCTAGTATACTTGTTTATTTAAGAAACGACATTGTTTTAAATAACAATTTGCACTTGGAGTGCAAAAGATGACTTTTATTGCATGAAATAATATTTTGGAATTTACATATGCATAATTGAATCATGTATGTTGCAGGTATGTGTTCTCTTTTGGCTTAGAGCCATGGCAAGGTTCTATTCTATCGGTTGGACTAATAAATAAAGGCATGGTGCCTTACTTGATTTTAGTATTGAATATTTGTATATGACTTTTGTGATTAGTGAGGTAACGATTGGCCAATCGCGTGCTAGGCACAATAGATTAAGCGACCCCCGTACCCTTGACGCTAGTACATAAAAGTCAAGTCCCTATATCGACACCTTTTTATGGGACTTACGGGTGATTGCACACCTAAAGGTCTGGTCACTGATGAGGTCATCATCTAGGGTTATGACGCTCTTGTCAATAGTAGTCCAAACTCACCACTGATGAAAGTCAAGCCAACACTAGGAATTGGTAGGTGTGCAAACTAGTTTGGCCGATTAGTGGTGACATACATGATTGTTTTGGCCTATTATGAGATTTGTTTTTCTAACGAGATTTGATTTATACAAGTGATACTTTTATGCTTTTGTGTACTAGAACTAGAACCTATGTTCACTGGATGAGTGATTAATAGGCTAGGCCTATGTAGTTCCTAACTAGTATATGTTGAGTCATAGGCTAGGCCTATGTTTTTCTATGTCATGTATGTTCACTTTATAGGTGGTTATGTGCGTGCTAGATGTGTGAAAAAATCGTCCTTAGGTTATCTAGACCGTCTTGGTATGTATCAGGTATTGTTTGCGATATATGTTTTTCCTACTCACTGAGTACATAGTGTACTCACCCCTCCGCTTTTTTATCACGTTGGTTAAATTGGTAAGCTTGAAGCTCTAAGTGTATCGTGCGGTTTTTTGACATTTTTGGGGAATTACTGTACGTGGGTAGTCTCTATTTTGTATTTTTGTTGTATAGTGGCTCATGAACTGTTTTTATTAAGTTGGTTATGTTGATATGCTTTATGATTTTGTAAATTAACTTTTGACTGTCTTATAGTTTGTAAATGACCTTATGTATAAACCTTTTATACTATTGTTGAGATTGCTCTTGAGTAGACTTAAAAATTTAGAAGTTGTGGTAGAGTTTTAATGTGAATATAGAAGTGCGTTTTTGATTAAGTCTTGGGATTTTCCAAATATAGCTGTTGTGTTGTACAAATGTTTTCAAAGGATATCCAGTTAGCCTTGTATATTCAAATTAAGGGTACCATGAGTGTCCTTAGCCTGGGTATGTGACAGCTGTCATATGCCCGATATGATACTGGGTCGTGACAAGTACTCAAGCTGAAAGGGCATATTTTGAGGCTTGGGAAAAGTCTAATAGGTTGAGTCTAAACTTGATGCGATTGACAATGATTGAAAATGTTAAGCCATCAATGCCTCATACGGACAATGCAAGGGAATTCATGATGAAAATCAAAGAGTACTTACAATTAGACATAACTGACAAGTCTATTGTAGGAAGCTTGATGAGCGAATTGACGACCAAGAAGTTTAACAAGCATGTCAAATTTGGCTACAAAGTTGAAATCAATGGGCATGGATGTGAGTGAATCCTTCCTAGTGCAGTTCATCATCAACTCATTTCCTCCTGAATTTGGTTAGTTCCAAGTGAATTACAACACTCTAAAGGAAAAATGAAACTTTCAAGAAATCAAGGCCATGCTGGTGCAGGAGGAAAGGAGATTAAAGGAAATGAAGGAACACTCTGTTCACTTCACAGTACACAAAGAAGCTAGCAATAGAAAGGGAAAGCCAGGAAAGAAGAGCAATAAGAAGGACAAAGCCCCGATGAAGGTTAATAAAGGTCAAATCATAAAGAGTAACATTGTTTCTTCAACAAGAAAGCTAGTCACCTCAAGAAAGATTGCATTAAGAGAAAGGCTTGGTTCGAAAAGAAAGGTAAGTACTATGTTTCATTATATTTTGAATCAAATCTTATTGAGGTGCCCAATAATAACTAGTGTTTAGATTCAAGTGCAACTAATCATGTGTCACATATTATGCAGGGATTCCTTTCAATCCAAACTATAAACAAAGCTGAAGAGTTCTTGTATATGGGTAACAAAATGAAGGAACAAATAGAAGGAATAGGGACGTACAGATTGATTTTGGACATTGTTTGTAGTCTAGATCTTGAAAAGTGTCTTTATGTTCCTGAATGTGTTAGAAATTTAGTTTATGCTAGTAAGTTGGATCAGATAGGTTTTAATTTCAATGTTGGAGATGGTGTTTTTACTTTGTATAAACAACATAACTATTATGATTCTGGTACATTGATAGATGGTTTATATCATTTCAACCTTGATGTTAATTATTCTAAATCCATGTTTCATATTGAACATAATATTGGTAATAAACGTAGTGCACATAATGGCACTCTGCTTACTTGTGGAATCAAAGGTTAGGCCATATATCTAGAGAAAAGGTGATAAGGTTAGTGAAAAGTGAAATCTTACCTCAACTAGATTTACTGATTGGGATGTGTGTGTGGATTGCATTAAAGGCAAGCAAATCAAACATAATTCTAAGAATTCAGCCACAAGAAGTACTAAGTTACTTGAATTAATACACATCAATATATATGGTCTATTTTATGTCCCATCTTGAAGCGGTGAAAAGTTTTTTTATCACCTTTATTAATGACTATTCACGTTATTGTTATCTCTATTTACTGCGTGAAAAGTCTCATTCAATAGATTTTCTTAAGGTGTTCATTAATGAGGTAGAATGGTAGTTAGATAGAAAAGTGAAAGTCATAAAGTTTGATAGAGGTGGTAAATATTATGGTAAATATGATGAGAATGGACAATGTCCAGGTCCACTTGCAAAACTTCTTCAAAGTTGGGGCATTTGTGCACAGTATAAAATGCCCAGTACACCACAATAGAATGGTGTAGCTGAAAGGAAGAATCGTACTTTTATGGATATGGTTAGAAGTATGTTAAGTTACATGAATGTACCTTTATCTTTATGGATGTATGCATTAAAAACAACTACATATTTACTTAATAGGGTTCCTAGTAAAATGATTCTTATGACACCTTATGAATTATGGACCGGTAGGAAACCTAGCTTGAGGAACCTGTATGTTTGGGGTTGCCCAGCTAAGATAAGGATTTATAATCCTCATGAAAGGAAACTTGATGCAAGAACCATTAGTGGTTATTTCATCGGTTATCCAGAAAAGTCTAAAAGGTACATATTTTATTGTCCTAACCATGGCACAAGAATAATTGAGTCTGGTAATGCTAGGTTTATTGAAAATGAAAAAATCAGTAGGAGTGGGGAACCACAAAAGGTGGATATTCAAGAGATCCAGATGGAAAAGCCTTCACTTAGTGTCTCTTCTCAAGTAGTTGCTTCTCTTGTTGTATCACAGTCACGTAACATATCGGAACAATAAGTTAATATTCCCACAAGAAGTGAATGTCAATAATGAACTGGTAAATAATGTACAAGTCACAAATGATCAAGTGATACCATAAGAAATAATATTGCGAAGGTCCATAAGGGAGAAAAGACCAGCTATATTTAGATGATTATGTGGTGTATTCACTTGAGCATGAGTCTGACTTGAGCATTGATAAGGATCTAATCTCATTTAAAGAAGCCATGAAATGTAATAATTTTGAAAAGTGGTTCAATGCTATGAAAGAAGAGTTAAAATCTATAGATGATAATCAAGTATGGGAATTAATTGAGTTACCTAAAGGCTCAAAGCAAGTGGGCTATAAATGGGTCTTTAAGACCAAAAAGGACTTGAAAGGTAATATTGAAAGGTACAAAGCCAGACTTGTAGCCAAAGTTTACACTCAAAAGGATGGCATTGACTTTAAAGAGACCTTATCTCCAATTTCAAAGAAGAAATCTTTAAGAATTGTTATGGCATTAGTAGCTCATTATGATTTAGGGCTTTACCAAATGGATGTAAAGACCGCTTTTCTGAATGGTGTAGAAGAAGAAGTTTATATAGACCAACCGGAAGGTTTTGTGACTGCAGAAAAGGAAAATATGGTGTGTAAATTAAAGAAGTTAATATATGGTTTGAAACAAGCTTCCTGACAGTGGTATCTTAAGTTCAATGATACCATTACCTTTTATAGTTTTGTAGAGAACATTGTTGATATGTGTATCTATATGAAGGTCAGTGGGAGCAAGTTCAATATTTTTGGTACTATATGTTGACGATATTCTTTTAGCTACTAATGAGGGCTTGTTACATAATGTAAAGAAATTTCTCTCTAATAATTTTGAAATGAAAGATATGGGTGAAGCATCCTATATGATTGGAATAGAAATATTCTGTGATAGGACACAAGGATTGTTAAGGTTATCTAAAAAAGGATATATCAGTAAAGTATTAGAGAGATTTATGATGGAAAAATACTCAGCAGGGGTAGTTCCAATTTAGAAAGGGGATAAATTTAGTGAAATGCAATATCCCAAGGATGATTTGGAATGAAAGGAAATTGAATCTATTCCCTATACATCTGTAGTTGGAAGTTTGATGTATATTTAGACTTGTACTTGGTCGGATATCAATTTTGTTGTTGGAATGTTAGGCCGATATCAAAGTAACCCCGGATTGGACCGCTAGAAAATTGCAAAGAAAGTTCTTAGGTATTTACAAGGCACCAAGGATTACATGCTCACATATAGGAAATCATATCATTTAGAAGTGATCGGTTATTCAGATTCAGACTATACTAGTTGTGTAGACTCAAGGAAATCTACCTTTGGTTATCTATTCCAACTAGCTGGAGGGACAATTTCTTAGAAGAGTAGAAAGCAGTCTGTCATTGCCACTGCCACTATGGAGGCTAAATTTATGGCATGCTTTGAGGCCACTATTCAAGCATTGTGGTTGCGGAACTTTGTCTTAGGGCTAGGTATTGTTGATAGTATAGCTAGACCACTAAGAATTGATTATGATAATTTCGTAGCTGTCTTCTTCTCTAAAAATGATAAGTATTCTAAGGGTGCTAAACACATGGATTTGAAATACTTGTCAGTTAAAGAAGAATTGAAAAAACATAAAGTGTTGATTGAGCATATTGGAACTAATCTAATGGTAGCAAATTCGTTAACTAAAGGATTACCGCCTAAAACATTTACTGGCCATGTTGAAAGGATAGGCATTATAGATACATCCTTGTTAGCATGAGATCATGTTATGTATGTACATATGTTTGGATATTTGCTATTATTGTTTTCAAAATTATGAATTCAATTAATGGTATGTTTTTGCTATTTGTTAGTTGTCACATTATGTTGTGTACATGCATTGTTTTATTGTGATGAAAAATTACATTTTTTGAGAAACATTAAAGTTGAGAATTAAAATGTTTCTCACTTACAGTTATTTTGAATTAAGATGATTGTGTGATACATGGAAGGAATCATGTCGTTAGATGACTTGTGACCACCATAATCCCATTATTTCAATTCATTCAAGTTTGATGGCTTGATAGATTCAATTTATGGTGCACACTTGTGTTATTGGATCATCAAGTTATAACATGGGTCAAGTGGGAGATTGTTAGATTAATTTACTAATCATAAGTGTGGCCCATATTACTTTATTTGATTCTAATATAAAGTGGGCCCAAAATAATGATTATTGGGCTTGTTAAAGGAAATTAGAGTCATTAGGGTTATAAAATAAAGAAACCCTTCCCTCTCCCTTCAGGTTGAAGAAACGTTTATAGATATCAAGAGACACAGGTTCTTGCACCATTGAAAAGAACAAAGAAAGGGAAGAAAGTGAGAGTGGACAAAGTTTTTATGTGAAGAAGGGATTTGCGAACAAGAAGAGATTGCATGAATATGGATCAAGGTTAGTATTTTTCTTTTTTCTTTATAGCGCTAATTTTAGGGTTTGAAGGTGTTGAATTAATTATCTCACAAATCTTTATTGGTGAATTCTATGCTCCTAATATTGCTTAGAATGTTAAAGTTTAATTTATAGGGCAAATAGGACCTAACATTGGAACTTAGAAAATTACTTCTTAAACTATTGTAAGTGCGAATTATTCGTCTCAGATCTTCATAATATCAACAACTATCTCAACAAATTGTTACAAGTGAACATTTATGAGATAATAAAAATAAAACTAATTATGGTGGCTCTAAGATTATTTATAACCGTTAATATATATTGTGCAACTTTCATTTGCACACGGGCACCAATTAAGTATTCAGAGTCTATTGAGAACACCTTTTCTTGGCTCCACCTTTGATGTAAACTTGAGGCTAAATAGTTGATCATCATTTAAAAAATAAAGAAAAAACTAGTAGTTCAACTTCATATTAGATAAGAGAACAACCAAATAGTAGCTTTCAAGCTTTTGATAATTAATGAACAACCAGTCAATATTTTCGTTCGTCTACCATACCAAACATGACTTCCAATGTCTCGCTCTTAACGCTCACACCAAAGTTGACATATTTTCCTATTAGTTTTATTTCCATCTCCATCAATTGACAATATAAAATAATTTTCTTGCATCTCCCACACCATTCTTCATGCCATTGGATTCGTGTGAAGGAAATAAGATATGGAGAGAGAAAACAATGAAAAAGAGCTTCCAATGAAAAATATAAATTCTTCAGTGACTCTTATTATTGTTCTTAGTACTGTTGTTACTATCTATGACTCCCTTGGTTCAGAGTGTTCAGTAAGTATTCATTATCTATTGATCTTGTCATCATTTTGTTTTGATGCTTGTCTTCAAGCACCATGTATTCCAAGTGAAGGAGAGGTACTAGCTTTTCAATTAAAATTTAATTCTCAGTAGGCTTATTTGGCGCTGCATTCAGATTTGTAGCACTAATAAAATATCGCTAAAATAGCCTAAGGCCATTAAAGAGAATCAATTATGGAAAAGAACTACACCTAGTTAACTTAGATAGTAAGTTTTGAATATGGTCGATGTTAATAACACTATGTTATACCTATATTATGTGATCAATGGACCTGGAAAAAAATTGATAGTTCATGATTTTCTTTCGCAGATAGCATAGTCATCATCGGCCGAGTCTGGAATCATTCAAGATCTTGGACTATCTAAGACAGCAATAGGTCATCTCTTTTATCTGCATTATATATCCTTCTAATATCAAACTTCAGTTTTCTTGATAGTTAATTTGTAAGCAAAGAAAGGTAAAAGAGAGGTTCCCCAAATTTGTTTTGGCATAACTATGTTTCATTGTTTGGTAAAGTCGCATCATAACTTGCTCTTCAAATCTGTAGGAATAACATCCATGTCATCAACGACAGAGCCATGAAGCAGACAATTTTTTTATATGTTTAATAAAAATAACTCAATTAGCATAGTTATCCCAAATGAAATAACATGAAATAACATAATTGCCCCTTGAAAAATACTCAGAAACTTGATTCTTGGCTTTGCCCTTTTGTATTATACATGTGAAAAATCATTAGAAAAATTATTCCATGGATAAAACAAAAACTTGTTAGAAGACAAACATATGTAAAATTCTTCTAGGTTCTTCTAGACAAGACAAATGAGTGTAGCTGTTGTCCTTCACGTTGCTAGCTATCAAAGTTCATTTATTATAGCTGCTTCGTAGCTTTCAAAGCTCATTTATTATGACATGTTAAGAGGAGACACCAAGACACTCCAGAACGAAGATGTGAGAAGATCGTACTCAGAGACTGTAAGAGAAAACAAAGGAGGCCTAAGAAGAATTGGGGAGAGGTGATTAGGAATGATGTGACAATGTTGGAACTTATCGAGGACATAACTGACAATAGATGTAGCACCCCACTCCCGCGTGACCCGAACCCGATATCTTTGGTGACATCCGATCCTTGTCCCGCGAGGGTGGCGTGCTAAACACTCGATCACTCAGAAGTCGATACATTTTTTTTAATCATAAAGCACAATATGCGGAGACCATAATCAAATATGGCATAAGCCCTTTTCAATCATACAGTGGAATTCACAGAATTCCCATATGGCCATTTGGGCCTTTTCACAAATACAAAACACTCGAGTCATTTCAAACTACAAATTTATACCAGAGTTGCGG
>JANZLC010014774.1:0-11337 GCA_026413385.1 Erythroxylum gracilipes
ATTTAAAGTATATTAAACAATATGCAAAACACAATATATTAATTATTATATAATTTTAAACTATATGAAACATAAATAAAAATATATCTAACAAAATCTTTTATATGAATTATAACGTAAGTAAACTAATATCAAAAATAAATGTTAAAACATAAAAAAACTCAAATAATATTATATAAATTCTAAAAAAAATATTCAAGTTTAGAAAATAGTTAAATGCATAATAAACGGGAAGATGAGTTTGTGGGTATTGTGAGAATTATATATAAAACATAAGGACAAAAGGGAATAAAAAATAGGCTCATTAATTGATATACAAAATTTACCCGAAAAAGCATTTTTTTATAATCTTCAAATTTGAGTTTTTTAAAAATTTATATTTTGGCTGTCAAAAAAATCATATATATTAAATAAATACTTTTTTTATTTTATAACTAAACACTCTTTTTTACTTTTTTTATTTTATAACTAAACACTCTTTTTTTTTAAAAAAATTTTGTGATAAAAAAATACTTAATGACTTTTCAAAAGTTTATTCAAACAGACATTTAATATTTACAGAGATGGCAATTTGAGAATTCCCTACCATGAAATTGGATTAGGCAGCTGTTATGCGGAGAAGCCTGTCAGTAAGTAATTCTTCTCTCCATTTCTGCTTCACCTTTGCAATAAACTCCTCCGCTCTCTTCTCCATTTCTCTATCAGTATTATTCTGATCATCATCATCTTCTTCCTCACTACCATTATCATCTGAATTAATATCTTCATCATTATCTTCAATAGACCCATCGTAGCCCTGATGTTCATCATCATCTACGTTGTTGCTGCAATAGAATTTATCATCTATATCGATGGTTGTAGTGTTAGAATCGTACAGAAGAAAAGTTTGAGAAAAGGACCATTCAAGATCTGCTTCAGGTGTCTTGGAACTTCCGAACGAGATGATTACAGTGATGAAGTTGAACACCACAAAGAAAGCGAAACGACCTGGTTTTGAGTTTGACACCACCAGGAAATCGTAGACAGAGAGAAGAAGGTTTTGATGGCGATTGGAAACTGAGAATGAGAGGTAGAAGAGAAATAACAGGACTAGAGGCACTCCAATTGTCTTCATACTGAATTGAATTGGTTCCATCTCCCCACTTCCGCCAATGCAGAGTACAGGATTTTATGCACTTCGTAAAATGTTTTTATATAATATGTTACCAAGATTTAAGACACAAGTCAATTTTTTAAAATTTTTAGTTAAGCATATAAATCCTTAAAACTTAGTCAACTCAATTAAAAAAATTGTTTTAATAATTTGTGAATCTTATATAATTTTTATAAATATATTAGTAATTATTTACTCGAAATAAAGTCCCTTATTTAATGTTAAGAAATTGTACAAAAAAGATATTATATAAAATTTCAAATGTTAATTTTAACATTATTTTATCAATTATATCGATAGAATATTAATAAAATAATTTCTTAAATTGAAATATTAAAAAAAAATCAAACACTTAATCAAAATTTAAACTTATTCACTATATAAAATTAATTTTAAAAAATTAAATTAAAATTTACATAATCCTTCAAAATATTTATTTTAACACCTACATCAATAAAATATCAACGAACAAAATCTCTTAAATTAAAATTTTCAAATTTTTAATGTTTAAACAATTAACCAAACTTTAAAATTATTCACTATGTAACATTAATTTAAAAATTAAATTAATTTAAAATTATGTTAAAGTTGAAAAGAATTTAGCAATTATATATATATAATATAACCTCAGAAGTATTGCGATTCGATGAGTACATGTGTCGATTCGATGAGTACATGCGTATGCGTCATTGGGTCGTCAAGTTAAACCTGGAAATTTCCGAATGTCTTTTTTATGTCATAAATATAAGCAGGACCACAAGATAACAGAAAGTGAAACGAATCCAAATAAAGAACGTGGCAGGATTACAACTTGGTATGTTGCTGGGCGTTCGTAGGCTGCTCAAGCAGTTGCTGACGGGGATGAATTTCGGATAAATGACGAGAATGTCGTGTTCATTGGTACCGTTTTGGACTTTTCGGAGCGCCGAGTCTTTGTTTACTTCGACGGTCGGGAAAGAGATCATGGTGGAGCCACGTTGACCTTGACCACGCTTATGATTAATTATGATAATTGATTAAGTTGGATTGGGAAAGAGATCGCACTTGGACTTTTGTTTGAACGGTAACTTTCACTTATTTAAGTGCGAAAGATAGTTAGTTAGATAGAATTAATTTGTTAGTTAGTTAATTGCACAGTCAATTGTAATTAGAAGTTGTACAGTTACAGTTAGTAGCTAGTGAAGTTAGATAACAGTAGTTTGTACTTGTACAGTTGGAGTAGTTTTGTATATATACAGCACATATACAATACAAGCTGAATAAGAAAGTATTATTCAGTAAGTTTGCTTCTTACTTCGTCTAGTTACTAAATTGTACATTAAGTCAGCTCATCATTTTCTTTTAATTTTTGCAGTTTGTACAGATAAGAAACGAAAAGACTATTGACCTTTAAAGGATCATTGAACACGTTTTATGGAAACTTGGATGATAGAAGTCCAAGCTTCCCTTATTATTGGCTCAGTGCTCCTATTTTCAAACTCCATCCTTGATTGGATTAGGATGGTATCTGTCTGTTAGTTATTGTCATAACATCGGAGGAAGAATCTTGTAGAGATGCAAAGTGAAAATATTCAAAAGTACACATTTTTTTCTTTAACTGCTAAAAAGATTGTTTTTATCTTTATTAAGATAAGATGTAGATTTTTGGTGATTTTTAGACTCTTCTTAACAACCTATTTCGGTAATCCTATCTATCTAATTCAGCTAGAGATTTTCGGTATTTTTCATCTACATTGGACATCTGTGTTTCTCTTTCTATTGCGTGAGTTTTTGGGGCTGTAATGTCACTGTTTTTTGGTGGAAAACCGATAAGCACATTGTGACTTGGTAGCAATAATTTTGGGGATCTTAGGTTATTTTTGACAACTGATTCTACTAGGATTCTATCCACATCTGACAACTGCGTTTTTCCTTGGATTGTGTGATTTTTTCAGGCTGTCTTTTTTTTTGAAAATTTAAAATTGTATTAAATAAAAATGAATGATACATGGTCTGCCAAACCCAGGTAATAATACCTTACACTTTAAGCACAACTAACGGCTACTTTTTAGACTCAACAAAAAAGACAAAGCAAAGAGCTTAAAGAGACAATCGAAACGGCCTCGCTTTAGTCAAAGGGTATAAAATCCAATTAGGGCATAACTAATCTTTACTTTCGCGACTCATCCAGAAGCTGCTTGAAAAGGAAAGATAGGGAAGCGGGCTAGGAGACGAAGCTGCTGGGGCCCTCACAAGCTCCTTCTTCTACTGCGCACTGAGAATAGTTCCAACGGTAAGCTATAAAGCTTCCAGGCTGGAGATACTACTCAGAGTTGACATTGTATGGTGATTTTGTAGATATGTCGGAAGGGAGAACGATTGGGCAAGATGTGTTGTGGAAACTCGCTCCCACTTTTGTTGTCTTCTTGTAGCTCTACGTCGGTCTGAGGCAGAGGTGGGGACAACTTGACTACCGACAAGTTAGTTCCGAAACTTCCCCTATAGATTTAATTTGAGGTCTGAGAGGCTATAGAAACTTTGCTGCCTTGTTGGGGACTAGACTCTCCAGGTGAGAGCTAGTCCCTTACTACATCTGGAGTGCAGCTGGGTTGAGATCAGTTGCTCTCTGGTGCTTGTTATGATAAGCTCTAGGGTAGAGGGTAGGGGAGTTGTCTTCTGCTGGAATCTTTGTAGGTTTCTTTCCTTCCAAATTTCTTGAGAGCAAGTGGCCGCTGAAATGAGGATTACTGCTCTGTCAAAATGAGAGACAGATAGGTGGGGTAGCTCCAGTAGTAACTCATGGAGTCTGTTCGGCAAATGGACTTCAGTACTTAATCTAAGAATCTTAGTCCAGATTTCTGTAGAGTAGTCACACTCAAAAAAGAATCCTAGTTTCTTCCTGTAGATTACAAAAAATGCACATCCTGGAAAAGTTTAGGAATGGAAGCCTGTCTATAGTACTGAGTCTATTCAGCATAATCAGCCATAGCAGGAAACTGTTTTTAGGTCTGAGAAACTTGTTCCAAACTATAGAATACCAATCTACTCGATTCAATGTCCCTACCATCAATTTCTTAGCTTCCTGTATTGTGATATCTGAGACTGGAATCCCCTACCATAAGAAAATATCATTTTCTCCAGGCCTACAAATCTGTGGGATGGATAATAATCTGGTTTCATCTATAGATAGTAGCCATCTACCTTCTGCTAAGATATCCTTAAGCTTGGTATTCCTAGGGAATCTTCCCAGTAAGTTTCTTGCCAATGGATTGTGGATCAAGGCACCTTGTCCAGTCTAATTATCAGGCCATAGAAAAGATCTTTCCCCATCTCCCACTTGACAGGACACATGTTGTTGTACGTCCTCCCTTATTTTCAGAAGTTGGTTGAAGAACCAAGTATAACTATTTTTGGGAATTAAATCTCAGCATCTCCTCTCCTTCAATATGTAAACATGAATCCATCTTATCCACATAGATTGCTTATCACTGAAGATTCTCTAACTCCTTTTAGTCATGAGTAGGTGATTCTTTTTGGTAATTGACTCCAGTCCCAATCCCCTATAGGAATTGCTTTATCATCCTTTCAATTGTTTTGATAATTCCTTTGGAAAGAAAATGATAGGAGCAGTAGTAAGTATGCATTGAAGAAATGATTGATTTTAATAGCTGAAGCTTCCCTCCATAGGAAAGAGATCTATTTGTCCAGGAACCCAATCTTTTCTGTATTTTTTCAACTAGTGGGAAGCATTCACAGTACCTGAGTCTTCTAGAAGAGATTGGAATACCTAAATCAAGGATAGGAGGCTCCTTTATTTCCATTCCAGTGACTGCTTTTAAGGCATTTGCTAAATGACCAGCACTTTTTGAAAGGATAAAGTAGCTCTTTTGAAAATTTATATTCAGCCCCGACATGTCCTTGAAAGAGTTGAGAGTATTGATCAGTAGGGTAACTGAGTGAACATGCGCCTTGCTAAGGAGGATTAGATCATCTCCATACAAATAAGGAAGAGGTAAGGGGACAAGGGATCCCCTTGCCTAAGTCCTTTTTTCCCTTTAAAAATCTTCATAGGACTCCCATTAATAAGAATTCCAAAAGCTGTGGTAGTAATACATTCACGAATCCACTTTAAGAATCTTTGAGGGAAACCCATAATCTCCATAGTTTGTAGTAGAAAACTCCAATTCACACTATCAAATGCCTTCTGTAGATCCACTTTGATAGTGCAATTATGAGGCCTTGTCCTGTGGTTGTACCCCTTCAATAGCTCCTGAACTATAAGGATGTTATCCCCAATATCCCTATCCTTCATGAAAGCTCCCTGATTTTCACTAATGAGGGGTTTGATAGCTTCCTTTAACCTATTTGCCAAAAATTTTGCAATAATCTTGTAAAGAAAATTTGTGCAGGAGATAGGTCTAAAATCAGTCCAAAAAGTGGAAGTAGAGTGTTTAGGGATTAGGCTGATAAAGGTTTTGTTTATCTCCTTTAGCAATACCCCATTTTGGAAAAATTCAAGCACTACTTCTTTAACTATCCCTCCCACCAAAGGCCAAGATTTCTGGTAGAAAAAACCATTCAACCCATCCGGACCCGGGGCTTTTGAACCATTCATAACAAAAACCACTCTTTCTATTTCTTGATTAGGTACTAGTTTGACTAGAAAGGAGCCCATGTCTTCAGAAATATATATAAAAACAAACTGCCTAAGAGCATCTCCTGTGACCGAAGATGATACCTCTATGCCTAGGAGTTTCTTATAGTGATGAAAAGCTTCTTTAGCTAGTCCTTCTTGTCCTGCCACAATTATCCCATCTTTAGAAGAAATGGAGGTAATTTTGTTAGAATTCTTCCTGGCTTACACAGAATTAAAGAAAAATTTGGTGCATTTATCCTCATCCTTTAACCAGGAAACTCTAGACCTCTGTTTCCATAGGGAAGGTTGGTTATCCACCAATTGTAAGTAATCCTTTAAAGCTTCCTTTTCTACCTTAACTAAAGAGTCATCAATAGGGGATGTAGCAAAAGATGACTGTATAACTAATAGTTTGTCTTTAGCTTCAACAATTTCCTTCGTGAGATTCTGTCCTCTGTGAGAATTAAGGAGTTTCAATTCGTGCTTGATAGCTTTTAGCTTTTGAAAGCAAATGTATTGTTTTGTCCCAAAACAAACATGTTCCAATCCTTGAGAAATGGATTCACAGAAACCTCCCTAGTGACCAAGAAGTTATTAAACCTGAAGGGGTGACTAACTTTTTGAGAGTTGAACATATTGTCTATCTGTATAGGAGTGTGATAAAAAATACTCGGATCCAAAAATGTTACTGAGTTTCTTGGGAAAGATTGCAACCAGTCCACATTCACTAATGCCCTGTCTAGCTTTTTTCTAATATGCCAAGAAGAAGTTTGCTTGTTAGATCACGTGAACTTGTTGCCTTCGGATTTCAGATCGGTTAACTCCACCTCCTGCATACATTCATACATATCTGAGGTATAATTACGTAGGTTGCAATTACCTTCAGCCTCGGAACGATAGAGAGTGGTGTTGATGTTGGATCCATGTTTTGTGTACCTGGGCTAATTAGCCTAATGGTAAGAGGTGTGCATTTAAATGCAACAAAACCTTGAGGTCTCGAGTTCGAATACCAAAGAGGACAATTCCGATTAGTGTGGGTTGCGTGCTCCCTTGGGGTATGCTGGGCTGAGTTCCCCCAGGTACACAAAACACGGATCCAACATTAAAGGCGCCTTTAATGTTAGGTTCGTGTTTTGCATACCGAGGCAAACTGGGCCCCGCATACCTCAAGTTTGCACGCGACCACAACCCTTAAAGGTATTATCTTCTTTGGCCTTCGAGCCTAAGACCTCAAGGATTTGTTGCATTTAAATGCATGCCTCTTACCATTGAGCTAGGATCTTACATGGGCAATCTTCGGATAAGTGTCAGAGTGCCAGAATTAGGATCTTACATGGGTGTATGTGTATAAGTGATATGTATGAGAATTTGAAAAGAGATTAAATAGGTAGAATTGAATTAGTGAGAATGTGATATGATGTGCTATGATGTGAATAACCTATCATGCATTTGGAGTATAAGAATGTTTGGACTAAGGTGTCAAAAGTACGATTGATGATAAAAGAAGGTGATAATGGAGATTAAGGTTAGAATTCCATGATGAATTTGGATGAATTGCTTTCGGATATACATGTGTGAGAGGCAATAAAGGAGACTTGAAAGATGAGTTGGATAATAGAGATATAGCTATGTATGGAAGTTCAAAAGGATCGATTTGAATGGACTAGAAAGAATGTGTTACTTGGTGATTTCTTAAGTTAGAATTTTGAGGACGAAATTCTTTTAAGAGGGGGTGAAATGTTGGACCCCGATCTTTAAGTGAAAATTTAGAGATATTAAATGAAATTCAATGAGTGTTTTTGTATGTAAATTGTGTTTTAGATAAAATTGTGCTTTAAGAAATTAATAAGAGAAGAATCGATTAGTTTTGATGTCTTTGATATATGAGTAAATTTGTATGGATTATGATAGTAAAGTGAATGAGTTAATAGAAATGGAAGTTGAAATCAAGAAACAAAGAGAAAAAGTGTGAGAATATGATAGACTGAGAAAGTTTGACTTTTTGGTCATAGAGAGTTGACTTTTTGATTTAGGCATAATTTGATAAAACGATCTTCGTGAAACTTGTAGCTTTTATTGAGAGCTTTATATCGCCATGAAGTATGACAGTTTTTGATATCGGTATTGAAAGTTATGATCTTCCGAAGATAAGGTTTTATTGTTTTGTTTTTTAAAAAATTGACCTAATTAGAGATTGAAATTGCTTTGAAGTTCTTCATGAAAGTTCTAGACCGTTCTTTTATCTTTTCATTGATACTAAGTTTGTAAAATTTAGAGTTCTGAGTCAAAAGATATGGGTTTTGGAAGTTAGGACGTCGGATCGCGAGTGTCTTGCGATGCAGCGCACGCGTACGCCGCGACGTGGTCGCCCGCACACGTCACGATGTGATGGCTCGCCACGACGTGGTCCCTCATTTAGGCCACGAGGCGATTGCTCGCACACGCCGTGAGTGCAAGTCGCGACGAGGCCGGGTCGTTTTTCTAACCCGTCCTTCCTCCATTATTTTTGTTTTAACTTTTCCGACCGACATCCGATTGATCCGATTTTTAAAGCATTGGATTCCTTAGATGTCCCTCTATCTCTCTATACAATCTTTATAGAATTTGAGATCAATTTGAAAAATATTGGTTGAATCAAAATGAGAGGATTGGATAAAAGGTTATGAGTAGGATAATTTTCTAAACATGGTTTAGTATTTTGGTAATATATAGAGTTGTGGAGCTCCGATTGAGTTGATTCCTATTTAAAATTAAACTAGAGACATGGTGCTCCAAATTATCTTAAGGAATCAAATTTCAGTTCAGTCCTTAAGATGTTAAATTTCTGGATTGAATTTAGGTGTAGTGTTCAGTCCCATTTTTGAAATGGTCTGAATTTATTTTGGCCATAACTCCTTCGTTTCTGAACCAAATTGAGTGTTTTTGGTGTATATGGAAATGTAAGACTCAGAGGAACATGTTTATAGCAGGAAATTTTGCCAAATTGTTTCATTTACCTAAGAAAAGTTAGGAGGCAATGTGTCAGGTTTTTCGGCAAAATGAAGGGCAAATGTGGAAGTTCACTTAAGTTACTATGGGATAAGGCTATGAAGGAAGGGCTCTTTGGCCTTTTGGCTATCATTAAGTGGATGAAGTGAGGCGGCTGTAGTTTTAAGGGGGAGGATTCGATACCTTAGAGGAAAAAGAAAGAAAAGAAACGAATAAGAGAAGGAGAGAAGAAGAGGAAGAAGAGAAGAGCTAGGGTTTGAAGATCTTTGAAGAGTCTGAAGAATTTGGAGAATCTTGGAGCTAAAAAAGTAAGTACAAGACTCAACCCTACTTGATTGATAGTTAAAAGTGATATTGAAGTGAATATGAGTAGGAAGTTGTTGACAAATGGATTAAGAAATGGTTTGATCTTTTAGGGTCAATGATTTTGTTGTGTTTATGAATGATTTTGGGTTGCAATAAGCCTAAAAATGAAGTAAGAATGATGTTTTAGGGTTATATTTGAAAGATGGGAAGTATATAGCTGAAAAATGACAAGAAAAACAGGTTTCGAAGGGTTTTTGGAGGCCCTCGCTGCGGCGCACATCAGTTTCCTCGCCGCGCGAGTACCCATTTTCCAACACTGACATACTTTAGTATTTTGGAAATAACGTTTTTTGTAGATGTCCGATTGATACGATTTTTGATTCGTTGTAAACTAGAGTCTTAGGCCTACAAGGTTTATGAAGAAATGAAGTTATGAATCAGTCTCTAAAAATATCAAAATTTGGATGGAAGTTGAGTATAGGTTATTGTGTCAGCCTAAGGATAGTTCCAACAAGTTTGGGGTATAAATTCTACATTTTTGAACCAAATTGAATGATTTTAGAGTCTTTAGAAACTTAGGACATTGGGGAACATTTTTCTAGAAGAGAATATTATCAGATTTTGTTATTTATTTGATCATATATTGGAATTCCTATTGAATGGAATTTTGGTTGTGGTTTAAAGAAATCAAGAAAGGCAAGAGGAACAAGTGTGAGGAAGCTTTGAGAAAGTTTATAAGCAAGGAAATCAAGGTGGGTTTAATGTTTATAATAGAATGAATAAGGCATAAATGTTTTCCTTTAAAGCAAGGGAATAAAATGATTTCAAATTACTTCATATTTGTTGCATTATTGCTTTTGAACGATTAGAGAATTGTTATGTGTTTGAATATGTGAATTTGGTTGATGAAATGTGAGATATTTCATGTTCATGAATAATTATGTTTTTGAAGTATGCCTTAGTCTACATGATTATGAAATACATGTTATGTGGGTTTGGTCTGGTCCATTCTAATGTCAAGTTCACTTTGACTAAAGGCTTCTCCCGCCTGCCCGCTAGTGGCACGGACTTCCTTCAAGGACTCCCTCATGTTCACGACTACACAAAACTACTATGTGGGATTGTGTTAGTTCGTTCTGCTCACGACTACATAGGACCCTTTTTGGGAAGTGTGCTAGCTCGTTCTGTTTATGGACCTTCTAAACCATTATGATATGCTTATGTGCTCATGATTTGTTTGACAAGATTGATGCATTCATGATTTGTGCTATTGTGAATTGTTTGAAATTTTGAGAATTTCATAAAATAAGTGTTTTATGATTCTTAAGTGTGAAATTACTATGGCTTCGAAAATGTAGCATGGAAATGAGATTTTAAAATGGTTTTTGCTTATTTTTCCATTATAAACCTGTTACCTACGAGTTTTATAGCTCACCCCCCCTTCCTGCCCATCTTCAGGTATTAAGGAAGAGATTGAGACGTCCAGAGTATAATGGGATTTCTTTAGAATTTTGAATACTTTGGAATCTATGTACTTTCTGTAATATAAAAGGATTCGTCACTGTTCAAGGATTATTAGGTCGTGTAACATTTGTATTCTGGGAATTAAGGCATTGATATATTGGGGTTGAAAATGTCATTTTAGTTTTGTACAGGACGTTTATCTTATGATGTAAATGATTTTTGGAGTTGTGAATGAATGTTTTGAGTTGATTTGATGAACTTTGATATAAATTGTGGCAATTTTATTAATAAGTGAATTGTGGAAAAGAAAGATATGGAGAATCAGAGAATCAGATAAATTGAGGCCAGAAATTGAATTCAGGTATGATTTATTTTTTCAAGATATTAGATTCCAGAAACGGGATCCAACATGTTCGGTATCAGAACAAGTAAGGTATGATTCATTTTTGATGAGTTGGGCTTCAGAAACGGGCCCAACATAAGTGGTATCAGAGCCCAGTTATAGGTTCTTACATGGGCAATCTTCGGATAAGTATTAGAGTTCGGGTATTAGGATCTTACATGGGTGTATGTGTATAAGTGATTTGCATGAGAATTTGAAAAGAGATTAAATGGATAGAATTGAATTAGTGAGAATGTGATATGATGTGAATGACCTACCATGCATTTGGAGTATAAGAATGTTTTGACAAAGGTGTCAAAAGTATGATTGATGAAAAAAAGAAGGTGATAACGGAGATTAAGGTTAGAATTCCATGATGAATTTGGATGAATTGCTTTCGGATATACATGTGTGAGAGGCAATAAAGGA
>JANZLC010014848.1:0-11330 GCA_026413385.1 Erythroxylum gracilipes
GTTTTGCGCATCTTTTGTGTTTTGGGCTTCTTCTGTGTTTTGCGCATCTTCTGTGTTTTGCGCTTCTACTGTGTTTAACGGTTCTTATCTTTTGCGCATCTTCTGTATTTTGCACATCTTCTGAGTTTTACGCTTCTTCTTTGTTTTGCGGTTCTTCTGTGTTTTGCAGTTCTTCTATGTTTTGCGCATCTTCTGTGTTTTGTACTTTTTCGTTGTTTCTCCTCTTATTCTGTGTTTTACGCATCTTCTGTATTTCTCCACTTATTCTGGGTTTTGCGCTTCTTTTGTGTTTTGCGCTTCTTTTGTGTTTTTCCGCTTATTCTCTATTTTGCGCATCTTCTATGTTTTGCGCATCTTTTGTTTTTTGTGCTTCATCTGAGTTTTGCGCTTCTTCTGCGTTTTACGCTTTTTTTGTGTTTTGAACTTCTTCTATGTTTTGCGCGTCTTCTGTGTTTTACGCTTCTTTTGTATGTGGCGCTTCTTCTGTGTTTTTCTGTGTTTCGCGCATCTTTTGTGTCTGCGCTTCTTCAGCGTTTTACTCTTCTTATATGTTTTGCGCTTATTTTGTGTTTTGCGCCTCTTCTGTGTTTTGCGCATCTTCTATGTTTTACGCTTCTTCTGTGTTTCTCCACTTCTTCTTTGTTTTGCGCTTCCTCTGTGCTTTTCCGCTTATTCTGTGTTTTGCGCATCTTCTTTGTTTTGCACTTCTTCTGAGTTTTGCGCTTCTTTTGTGTTTTGCGCATCTTCTGTGTTTTGCGCTTCTTCTGTATTTGGCGCTTCTTCTTTGTTTTTCTGTGGTTCGCTCATCTTTTGTGTTAGGGCTTCTTTAGTATTTTGCGCTTATTCTGTGTTTTGCGCTTATTCTGTGTTTTGCGCTTCTTCTGTGTTTTGCGCTTCTTCTGTGTTTTGCGCTTCTTCTGTGTTTCTTCACTTCTTCTTTGCTTTGCGCTTCTTCTATGTTTTATGCTTCTCCTGTGTTTTGTGCTTTCTCTGTGTTTTGCGCATCTTCTGTGTTGTTCGCTTCTTCTGTGTTTTTCGATTCTTCTATGTTTTGCGCATCTTCTGTATTTTTCGCATGTTCTATGTTTTGCGATTCTTCTGTGTTTTGCGCATCTTTTGTGTTTTGCGCATCTTCTGTGTTTCTGTGCTTCTTTCGTGTTTCTCCACTTCTTCTGCGTTTTGAGCATCTTATGTGCTTTGCACTTCTTCTATGTTTCTATGCTCTTCTGAGTTTCTCCACTTCCTATGTGTTTTGCACTTCTTGTGTGTTTTGCGCTTCTTCTGTGTTTTGCGCTTCTTTTGTATCTTGCACTTATTCTGTGTTTTGCGCTTCTTCAGTGTGTTGCGCATCTTCTGTGTTTCTGCTTCTTCTGTGTTTCTCCGTTTCTTCTGTGTTTTGCGCTTCTTTTACGTTTTCTGCATATTCTGTGTTTTGCGCATCTTCTGTGTTTTGCACTTCTTTGGTGTTTCTCCTCTATTTCTGTGTTTTGCTCATTTTCTGTGTTTTGCGATGCTTCAATGTTTTTCCGCTTATTCTGTGTTTTGCGCATCTTCTGTGTTTTGCGCTTCTTCTGAGTTTTGCGCTTCTTCTGTGTTTTACGATTCTTATCTGTTTTGCGCATCTTCTGTGTTTTGCGATTCTTCTGTATTTTGCGTTTCTTCTGTGTTTTGCACTTCTTGTTTGTTTTGCGCTTCTTCTATGTTTTGCGCTTCTTCTGTATCTTGCACTCATTTTGTGTTTCGCGCTTCTTCTGTGTTTTGCGCATCTTCTGTGTTTTGCGCATCTTCTGTGTTTTGCACTTCTTCGGTGTTTCTCCTCTTACTCTGTGTTTTACGCATATTCTGTGTTTTAAGCTTCTTCAATGTTTTTTCGCTTATTCTGTGTTTTGCGCTTCTTCTGTGTTTTGCGCTTCTTCTGTGTTTTTCACTTCTTCTGTGTTTTGCGAATCTTCTGTGTTTTGAGCTTCTTCTGAGTTTTACGCTTCTTCTATGTTCTGCGCTTCTTGTGTGTTTTGCGCTTTTTCGGTGTTTTGTCCTTCTTGTGTGTTTTGCGTTTCTTCGGGGTTTTGAGCTTCTTCTGTGTTTTGTGCTTCTTCTGTATTTTGCGCTTCTTCTGTGCTTTTCTGTGTTCTGCGTATCTTCTGTGTTGGCGATTCTTAAGTGTTTTGCGCTTATTCTGTGTATTGCGCTTCTTCTATATTTTGCGCTTCTTGTGCTTTGCGCATCTTTTGTGTTTTGCACAACTTCTACGTTTTGTGCATCTTCTGTGTTTTGCGCTTCTTTTGTGTTTCTCCGCTTCTTCTTTATTTTGCCCTTCTTCCTTGTTTTGCGTATCTTCTATATTTTGTTCATCTTTTGTGTTTTGCGCTTCTTCCGTGTTTTGCGCGTCTTCTGTGTTTTGCGCTTCTTCTGTGTTTTGCACTTCTTCTGTGCTTTACGTTTCTTATGTGTTTTGCGCTTCTTCTGTGTTTTGCGCTTCTTCTAAGTTTTGCGCTTCTTCTTTGATTCTCCACTTTTTCTGTATTTTGCGCTTCTTCTGTGTTTTGCGCTTTTTCTTTGTTTTTCCGCTTATTCTGTGTTTTCCTCAATTTTTGTTTTTTGCGCATCTTCTGTGTTTTACTCTTCTTATGTGTTTTGCACTTCTTCTGTGTTTTGGGCATCTTCTGTGTTTTGCGCTTCTTCTGTGATTCTCCACTTCTTCTGTGTTTTGCACTTCTTCTGTGTTTTTCCGCTTATTCTGTGTTTTGCGCATCTTCTGTGTTTTGCGCTTTTTCTGTGTTTTGTGCTTCTTTTGTGTTTTGCCCATCTTCTGTGTTTTGCACTTCTTCTGTGATTCTCCACTTCTTCTGTGTTTTGCGCATCTTCTGTGTTTCGCGCTTCTTATGTGTTTTGTGCTTCATTTGTGTTTTGCGCATCTATTATGTTTTGCGCTTTTTTTGTATTTTGTGCATCTTCTGTGTTTTACGCTTCTTGTGTGTTTTGCGCTTCTTCTGTGTTTTGCGCATCTTTTGTGTTTTGCGCTTATTTTGTGTTTTGCGCCTCTTCTGTGTTTTGCGCATCTTCTGTGTTTCACACAACTTCTGTGTTTTGCGCATCTTCTATGTTTTACGCTTCTTCTGTGTTTCTGCACTTCTTCTTTGTTTTGCGCTTCCTCTGTGTGTTTGCGCTTAATCTGTGTTTTGCGCATTTTCTTTGTTTTACGCTTCTTCTGAGTTTTGTGCTTCTTCTGTGTTTTGTGCATCTTCTGTGTTTTGCGCATCTTGTGTGTTTTGCGCATCTTTTGTACTTTGCACATCTTCTGTGCTTTGCGCTTCTGTTGTGTTTTGCGCATCTTCTGAGTTTTGCGCATCTTCTGTGTTTTGCGGTGCTTTTGTGTTTTACGGTTCTTCTGTGTTTTGCAGTTCTTCTGTGTTTCGCGCTTCTTCTGTGTTTTGTGCTTCATCTGTGTTTTGCGCATCTACTATGTTTTGCGCTTTTTCTGTGTTTTGCGCATCTTGTGTGTTTTGCGCTTCTTCTGTGTTTTGCACATCTTCTATGTTTTGCGCTTCTTCTGTCTTTTGCCATCTTCTGTATTTTGCGCTTCTTCTGTCTTTTGCGCCTCTTCTGAGTTTTGCGCATTTTTTGTGTTTTTCGAATCTTCTGTGTTTTGCGCATCTTCTGCGTTTTGCGGTTCTTCTTTGTTTTACAATTCTTCTGTGTTTCGCGCTTCTTCTGTGTTTTGCGCTTCATCTGTGTTTTGCGCATATATTGTATTTTGCGTTTCTTCTGTGTTTTGCACATCTTCTGTGTTTTGCGATTCTTTTGTGTTTTGCGCTTCTTTTGTGTTTTGCGCATCTTTTGTGTTTTGTGCTTCTTCTCTGTTTTGCGCATCTTCTGTGTTTTGGGCCTCTTCTATGTTTTGCGGTTCTTCTGTGTTTTGCGGTTCTTCTATGTTTTGCGCATCTTCTGTGTTTTGCGTATCTTCTGTGTTTTACAAATCTTCTGTGCTTTGCACTTCTTCAGTGTTTTGCGCATCTTTTGTGTTTTGCACTTATTCAGTGTTTTGCGCATCTTTTGTGTTTTGCTCATCTTCTGTGTTTGGCACATCTTTTGTGTTTTGCGCATCTTCCGTGTTTTACGCTTTTTCTGTGTTTTGCGCATCTTTTGTGTTTTGCGCTTCTTCAATGTTTTTCGCTTATTCTGTGTTTTTTGCATCTTCTATGTTTTGCGCCTCTTCTGTGTTTTGCGCTTCTTCTGTGTTTTGAGCTTCTTCTGTGTTTTGCCTTCTTTTGTGTTTTACGATTCTTATCTGTTTTGCGCATCTTTTGTGTTTTGAGATTCTTCTGTGTTTTGCGTTTCTTCTGTGTTTTGCACTTCTTGTGTGTTTTGCGCTTCTTCTGCGTTTTGCTCTTCTTCTGTGTTATGCGCTTCTTCTGTGTTTTGTGCTTCTTCTGTATCTTTCACTCATTCTGTGTTTTGTGCATCTTCTGTGTTTCTACTTCTTCTGTGTTTCTCCGCTTCTTCTGTGTTTTGCGCTTCTTCTGTGTTGTGCGCATCTTCTGTGTTTTGCACTTCTTCAGTGTTTCTCCTCTTATTATGTGTTTTACCCATCTTCTGTGTTTTGCGTTTTTTCTGTGTTTCTCCATTTATTCTGGGTTTTGCGCTTTTTTTGTGTTTTTCCGCTTATTCTGTGTTTTGCGCATCTTCTGTGTTTTGAGCTTCTTTTGTTTTTTGAGCTTCATCTGAGTTTGGTGCTTTTTCTGCGTTTTACGCTTCTTCTGTGTTTTGGACTTCTTCTATGTTTTGCCCGTCTTCTGTGCTTTACGCTTCTTCTGTATTTGGCGCTTCTTCTATGTTTTTCTGTGTTTCGCGCATCTTTTGTGTTGGCGCTTCTTCAGCGTTTTATGCTTCTTTTGTGTTTTGCGCCTCTTCTGTTTTTTGGGAATCTTCTGTGTTTCACACAGCTTCTGTGTTTTGCGCATCTTCTATGTTTTACGCTTCTTCTGTGTTTCTCCACTTCTTCTGTGTTTTGCGCTTCCTCTGTGTGTTTGCGCTTAATCTATGTTTTGCGCTTCTTCTGTGCTTTGCGCTTCTTCTGTGTTTTACGATTCTTATCTGTTTTGCGATTCTTCTATGTTTTGCGTTTCTTTTGTGTTTTGCACTTCTTGTGTGTTTTGCGCTTCTTCTGCGTTTTGCGCTTCTTCTGTGTTTTGCGCTTATTCTGTATCTTGCACTCATTCTGTGTTTCGCGCTTCTTCTGTGTTTTGCACATCTTCTGTGTTTACGAATCTTCATTGTTTTTGCTTCTTCTTTGTTTCTCCGCTTCTTCTGTTTTTTGCGCTTCTTCTGTGTTTAGCGCATCTTCTGTGTTTTGCACTTCTTCAGTGTTTCTCCTCTTATTTTGTGTTTTACGCATATTCTGTGTTTTGAGCTTCTTCAATGTTTTTCCGCTTATTCTGTGTTTTGCGCATCTTTTGTGTTTTGAGCTTTTTCTGAGTTTTGCGCTTCTTCTGTGTTTTGCGCTTCTTGTGTGTTTTGCACTTTTTTGGTGTTTTGTGCTTCTTCTGTATTTTGTGCTTCTTCTGTATTTGGCGCTTCTTCTTTGCTTTTCTATGTTCCGCGCATCTTCTGTGTTGGCGATTCTTAAGTGTTTTGCGCTTATTCTGTGTTTTGCACAACTTCTACTTTTTGTGCATCTTCTGTGTTTTGCGCTTCTTCTGTTTTTCTCCGCTTCTTCTTTATTTTGCACTTCTTCCTTGTTTTGCGCATCTTCTATATTTTGTTCATCTTCTGTGTTTTACGCTTCTTCCGTGTTTTGCGCTTCTTCCGTGTTTTGCGCGTCTTCTGTGTTTTGCGCTTCTTCTGTGTTTTGCACTTTTTCTGTGCTTTACGCTTCTTATGTGTTTTGCGCTTCTTCTATGTTTTGCGCTTTTTCTAAGTTTTGCGCTTCTTCTGTGATTCTCCACTTTTCTGTATTTTGCGTTTCTTCTGTGTTTTGCGCTTTTTCTTTGTTTTTCCGCTTATTCTTTGTTTTCCTCAATTTTGGTTTTTTGCGCATCTTCTGTGTTTTACGCTTCTTATGTGTTTTGCGCATCTTCTGTGTTTTGCGCTTGTTCTGTGTTTTTCCGCTTATTCTGTGTTTTGGGCATCTTCTGTGTTTTGCGCTTTTTCTGCGTTTTGTGCTTCTTCTGTGTTTTGCCCATCTTCTGTGTTTTGCGTTTCTTCTGTGATTCTCCACTTCTTCTGTGTTTTACACATCTTCTGTGTTTCGCGCTTCTTATGTGTTTTGTGCTTCATTTGTGTTTTGCGCTTCTTCTGTGTTTTGCGCATCTTCTGTGTTTTGCGCTTCTTCTGTGTTTTCCGCTTCTTCTGTGTTTTGCGCATCTTTTGTGTTTTGTGCTTCTTCTGTGTTTTGAGCATCTTCTGTGTTTTGGGCCTCTTCTATGTTTTGCGGTTCTTCTGTGTTTTACGGTTCTTCTATGTTTTGCGCATCTTTTGTGTTTTGCAAATCTTCTGTTCTTTGCACTTCTTCTGTGTTTTGTGCATCTTCTTTGTTTTGCCCTTCTTCTGTGTTTTGTGCCTATTCTCTATTTTGTCCTTTTTCTATGTTTTGCAGTTCTTCTGTGTTTTGCGTATCTTCTGTGGTTTGCACACCTTTTGTGTTTTGCACTTCTTCCGTGTATCTGCACTTCTTCTGTGTTTTGCGCATCTTCTGTTTTTTGCGCTTATTCTGTGTTTTGCGCATCTTTTGTGTTTTGCTCATCTTCTGTGTTTGGCGCATCTTTTGTGTTTTGCGCATCTTCCGTGTTTTACGCTTTTACTGTGTTTTGCGCATCATCTGTGTTTTGCACTTCTTCAATGTTTTTCCACTTATTCTGTGTTTTTCGCATCTTCGATGTTTTGCTTTTCTTCTGTGTTTTGCGCATCTTCTGTGTTTTGCGCTTCTTCTGTGTTTTGCACTTCTTTCGTGTATCTGCACTTCTTCTGTGTTTTGCAGTTATTCTGTATTTCGCGCTTCTTCTGTGTTTTGCCCTCTTCTGTGTTTCACACAGCTTCGGTGTTTTGCGCATTTTCTATGTTTTACGCTTCTTCTGTGTTTCTCCATTCTTCTGTGTTTTGCGCTTCCTCTGTGTGTTTGTGCATCTTTTTTGTTTTGCGCTTCTTCTGTGTTTTACGATTCTTATCTGTTTTGCACATCTTCTGTGTTTTGCGATTCTTCTGTGTTTTGCGTTTCTTC
The DNA here is from genome assembly GCA_026413385.1 of Erythroxylum gracilipes. Classification (NCBI taxonomy): domain Eukaryota; kingdom Viridiplantae; phylum Streptophyta; class Magnoliopsida; order Malpighiales; family Erythroxylaceae; genus Erythroxylum; species Erythroxylum gracilipes. Next base: position 7,217 of record JANZLC010014848.1, read on the forward strand.
TGTGTTTTGCACTTCTTATGTGTTTTGCGCTTCTTCTGTGTTTTGCGCTTATTCTGTGTTTTGCGCTTATTTTGTATCTTGCACTCATTCTGTGTTTCGCGCTTCTTCTGTGTTTTGCGCTTATTCTCTATTTTTCCCTTTTTCTGCGTTTTGCGCTTATTCTCTATTTTTCCCTTTTTCTATTTTTCGCGGTTTTTCTGTGTTTTGCGCATCTTCTGAGTTTTGCGCATCTTCTGTGGTTTGCACACCTTTTGTGTTTTGCACTTCTTCCGTATATCTGCACTTCTTCTGTGTTTTGCGCATCTTCTGTTTTTTGCGCTTATTTAGTGTTTTGCTCAACTTTTGTGTTTTGCTCATCTTCTGTGTTTGACGCATCTTTTGTGTTTTGCGCATCTTCCGTGTTTTACGCTTTTTCTGTGTTTTGCGCATCTTCTGTGTTTTGCGCTTCTTCAATGTTTTTCCGCTTATTCTGTGTTTTTCGCATCTTCTGTGTTTTGCGCATCTTCTGTGTTTTGCGCTTCTTATGTGTTTTGCCCATCTTTTGTGTTTTGTGCTTCTTCTATCTTTTGTTCATCGTTTGAGTTTTGCGCATCTTTTGTGTTTTTCGCATCTTCTGTATTTTACACATCTTCTGTGCTTTGCGCTTCTTCTGTGTTTTGCGCTCATTCTCTTTTTTGCGCTTTTTCTGTATTTTGCGCTTATTCTGTGTTTTACGCCTCTTATGAGTTTTGCGCATCTTCTGTGTTTTGCGCTTCTTCTGTGTTTTGTGCTTCATTTGTATCTTGCACTCATTCTGTGTTTTGCACATCTTCTGTGTTTTGCGCATCTTCTATGTTTTGCACATCTTCTGTGTTTTGCGCATCTTCTGTGTTTCTGCTTCTTCTGTGTTTCTCCGCTTCTTCTGTGTTTTGCGCTTCTTCTGTGTCATGCGCATCTTCTGTGTTTTGCGCATCTTCTATGTTTTGCACTTCTTCGGTGTTTCTCCTCCTATTCTGTGTTTTACGCATCTTCTGTGTTTTGCGCTTTTTCTGTGTTTCTCCACTTATTCTGGGTTTTGTGCTTCTTTTGTGTTTTGCGCTTCTTTTATGTTTTTCCGCTTATTCTGTGTTTTGCGTGTCTTCTGTGTTTTGAGCATCTTTTGTTTTTTGCGCTTCATCTGAGTTTTACGCTTCTTCTGTGTTTTGGACTTCTTCTATGTTTTGCCCGTCTTCTGTGCTTTGCGCTTCTTCTGTATTTGGTACTTCTTCAGTGTTTTTCTGTGTTTCGCGCAACTTTTATGTCGGCGCTTCTTCAGCGTTTTGTGCTTATTTTGTGTTTTGCGCTTATTTTGTGTTTTGCGCCTCTTCTGTGTTTCACACAGCTTCTGTGTTTTGCGCATCTTCTATGTTTTACGCTTCTTCTGTGTTTCTCCACTTCTTCTGTGTTTTGCGCTTCCTCTGTGTGTTTGCGCTTAATCTATGTTTTGCGCTTCTTCTGTGCTTTGCGCTTCTTCTGTGTTTTACGATTCTTATCTGTTTTGCGATTCTTCTATGTTTTGCGTTTCTTTTGTGTTTTGCACTTCTTGTGTGTTTTGCGCTTCTTCTGCGTTTTGCGCTTCTTCTGTGTTTTGCGCTTATTCTGTATCTTGCACTCATTCTGTGTTTCGCGCTTCTTCTGTGTTTTGCACATCTTCTGTGTTTGCGCATCTTCTGTGTTTCTGCTTCTTCTGTGTTTCTCCGCTTCTTCTGTTTTTTGCGCTTCTTCTGTGTTTTGCGCATCTTCTGTGTTTTGCACTTCTTCGGTGTTTCACCTCTTATTCTGTGTTTTACGCATATTCTGTGTTTTGAGCATCTTTAATGTTTTTTCGCTTATTCTGTGTTTTGCGCTTCTTTTGTGTTTTGCGATTTTTCTGTGTTTTGCATTTCTTCTGTGTTTTGCACTTCTTGTGTGTTTTGCGCTTCTTCTGCGTTTTGCGCTTCTTTTGTGTTTTGCGCTTCTTCTGTATCTTTCACTCATTCTGTGTTTTGCGCATCTTCTGTGTTTTGCGCATCTTCTGTGTTTTGCATTTCTTCGGTGTTTCTCCTCTTTTTCTGTGTTTTACGCATCTTATGTGTTTTGCGCTTTTTCTGTGTTTCTCCACTTATTCTGGGTTTTGCTCTTCTTTTGTGTTTTGCGCTTCTTTTGTGTTTTTCCGCTTATTCTGTGTTTTGCGCATCTTCTGTGTTTTGAGCATCTTTTGTTTTTTGCGCTTCATCTGAGTTTTGCGCTTTTGCTGCGTTTTACGCTTCTTTTGTGTTTTGGACTTCTTTTATGTTTTGCCCGTCTTCTGTGCTTTGCGCTTCTTCTGTATTTGGCGCTTCTTCTGTGTTTTTCTGTGTTTCGCGCAACTTTTGTGTCGGCGCTTCTTCAGCGTTTTACGCTTCTTCTGTGTTTTGCGTTTATTTTGTGTTTTGCGCCTCTTCTGTGTTTTGCGCATCTTCTGTCTTTCACACAGCTTCTGTGTTTTGCGCATTTTCTATGTTTTACGCTTCTTCTGTGTTTATCCACTTCTTCTATGTTTTGCGCTTCCTCTGTGTGTTTGCGCTTAATCTGTGTTTTGCGCATCTTCTTTGTTTTGCGCTTCTTCTGAGTTTTGCGCTTCTTCTGTGTTTTGCGCTTCTTCTGTTTTTTACGATTCTTATCTGTTTTGCGCATCTTCTGTGTTTTGCGATTCTTCTGTGTTTTGCGTTTCTTCTGTGTTTTGCACTTCTTGTGTGTTTTGCGCTTATTCTGTATCTTGCACTCATTCTGTGTTTCGCGCTTCTTCTGTGTTTTGCGCATCTTCTGTGTTTGCGCATCTTCTGTGTTTCTGCTTCTTCTGTGTTTCTCCGCTTATTCTGTGTTTTGCACTTCTTCTGTATTTTGCGCATCTTCTGTATTTTGCACTTCTTCGGTGTTTCTCCTCTTATTCTGTGTTTTACGCATATTCTGTGTTTTGAGCTTCTTCAATATTTTTCCGCTTATTATGTGTTTTTCGCATCTTCTGTGTTTTGCGCATCTTCTGTGTTTTGAGCTTCTTCTGAGTTTTGCGCTTCTTTTCTGTTTTGCGCTTCTTGTGTGTTTTGCGTTTCTTCGGGGTTTTGCGCTTCTTCTGTGTTTTGTGCTTCTTCTGTATTTGGCGCTTCTTCTGTGCTTTTCTGTGTTCCGCGCATCTTCTGTGTTGGCGATTCTTAAGTGTTTTGAGGTTGTTCTGTGTTTTGCGCATCTTCAATGTTTTGCGCTTCTTGTGCTTTGCGCATCTTCTGTGTGTTGCACAACTTCTGCGTTTTGCGTATCTTCTGTGTTTTGCGCTTCTTCTGTGTTTCTCTGCTTTTTCTTTGTTTGCGCTTCTTCCTTGTTTTGCGCATCTTCTGTGTTTTGTTCATCTTCTGTGTATTGCGCTTCTTCCGTGTTTTGCGCGTCTTCTGTGTTTTGGGCTTCTTCTGTATTTTGCACTTCTTCTGTGCTTTACGCTTCTTATGTGTTTTGCGCTTTTTCTGTGTTTTGCACATCTTCTGTGTTTTGCGCTTCTTGTGTGTTTTGCGCTTCTTCTGCGTTTTGCACATCTTCTGTGTTTTGCGCTTCTTCTGTCTTTTGCCATCTTCAGTCTTTTGCGCTTCTTCTAAGTTTTGCGCTTCTTCTGTGACTCTCTACTTTTTCTGTATTTTGCGTTTCTTCTGTGTTTTGCGCTTTTTCTTTGTTTTTCCGCTTATTCTGTGTTTTCCTCAATTTTTGTTTTAAGCGCATCTTCTGAGTTTTACGCTTCTTATGTGTTTTGCACTTCTTCTGTGTTTTCGCATCTTCTGTGTTTTGCGCTTCTTCTATGATTCTCCACTTCTTCTGTGTTTTGCGCTTCTTCTGTGTTTTTCCGCTTATTCTGTATTTTGCGCATCTTCTGTGTTTTGCAATTTTTCTGTGTTTTGTGCTTCTTCTGTGTTTTACCCATCTTCTGTGTTTTGCGTTTCTTCTATGATCCTCCACTTCTTCTGTGTTTTGCGCATCTTTTGTGTTTCGCGCTTCTTATGTGTTTTGTGCTTCATCCGTGTTTTGCGCATCTATTATGTTTTGCGCTTTTTCTGTATTTTGCGCATCTTCTATGTTTTGCGCTTCTTCTGTG
>JANZLC010014859.1:0-11329 GCA_026413385.1 Erythroxylum gracilipes
AGTTGTTTTCTACCTAATTTATTTTTAGTTGGTTTGTTGAGCAAACTCAAGATCAATTAATTTTAAATAGGATCCTAACCTACTAAGAAATTATTTGATGTTTTTTTGATATAATAATGAGGGATATTATTTTGAAAAAAATAGTGGAAGCAATCAAATATTTTAAAGTCCTTATTTTATTTGATTTTTGGATATAAACTAATATATGCTCCTTTTTATTTTTTCGGTTATTGAATTTGAAGATGAGTACCAACCTGACATTGAGGAGCATCATGGATTCTAACAAACTAACTGGACCCAACTTTTCGAACTAGCTATGAAACTTAAGAATAGTTCTTAGACAAGAGAAGAAGTTGTATGTTCTTGATACTCCTACTCCATCAGAACTTTGTTCAGATGCAACTGATGAAGATTGGGAGAGATATCAACGTTATATTGATGACGTTGAACAAGCTACATATGTGATATTAGCTTGCATGTCTCATGAACTTCAGAGGAAGCATGATAATATGGATGCACCTACTATGATACTGGATCTTAAGGAGTTATTTGGTGCACAAAGTAGGGTGGAGAGATATCAAATCTCTAAGGCAATATTTCAATGCAAGATGACAGAAGGATCTTCAGTCAACCTTCATGTGCTGAAGATGATTGGGTATATTAAAAATTTGGCCCAATTAGGTTTTGTCATGGATTACGAGTTAAACGTTGATTTGGTGCTGAAGTCTCTGAGTTTGAACATTTTACAGTTCTTCACAAACTTTAATATGAATCAGAAGGACATGACATTGCCTAAACTAGTGAACAAGTTTAAGACTGTGGAAGGGCGCCTTAAGAGGGAACCCAGTTCTCTACTTTTTGTCAGTTCTTCTAAAAGCAAGAAAAAGGGCTTTAAAAAGAATAATAACAAAAAATAGAAGACTTCTACTAATGTAGTAAAAGCCAAAGGAGGTGACAAGAGGAAGAATAATGATAAAGGCATATGTTTTCATTGCGAAGTCAACGAACAATGGAAGAGGAACTGCCCATCTTATCTTATTAGCCTGAAAGATAAAAAGCTTAAAGTAGTTGTCTCTTTAGGTATGTTTATGATTGGATCAATCTTTCTACTTCTGTTCCACATTCTTGGGTATTAGATACTGGTTATGTTTCTCACATATGTAATAACATGCAGATGTTAACAAGGAGTAGATCATTGAAAAAAGGCGAAGTGGACCTGTAAGTTGGAAATGGAGCAAGAGTTACTGCATTAGCTGTAGGAACTTGTATTTTAACTTTGCCTTCTAGCCTTATACTAGGACTTGATAATTGTTATTATGTTCCTGTTATTACAAGAAACATCATTTATATTTCTTATTTGGATTTGAAAGGATTTGTCTTTATAATTAAGGATAACAGCTGTTTTTTTTATAAAGATGATGTTTATTATGGATTTGGATTGCTTACAAATGGTTTGTGTGAGTTAAATCTCGAAAGGCCAATTCTTAACATAGATAGTAAGAAAAGAAAATTAAGTAACCAAACTCCCTCTTATTTATGGCATTGTAGGTTAGGTTATATCAATGAAACTAGAATAACAAAATTACATAAAGAAGGATATTTGGATCATTTTGATTATGAATCATATGAAATTTGTGAATCTTGTTTATTCGAAAAGATGACCAAACTACCCTTTAAGGCAAAGGGACAACTTGCTAGTGAGTTACTAGAATTAATACATTCAGATGTATGTGGGCCTATGTCCACAAATGCTAGAGGTAGATACTCATATTTTATTACATTCACAGATGACCATTCTAGATCTGGTTATGTGTACTTGATGAAACAAAAGTCTGAATCATTTGAAAAGTTCAAAGAATTTAGACTAGAGGTAGAGAAACAAACTGGAAAAAGTATTAAGACACTTAGATCAGATCAAGGTGGTGAATACTTAGACCACGAGTTTCTTGGTTACTTAAAAGAGAATGGGATTCTCTCATAATGTACTCCTCTTGCAACTCCACAACATAATGGACTTTCTAAGAGGAGAAATTGTACACTATTAGATGGGGTAAATTCCATAATGATTTATGCAGTCCTTCCTATGTCCTTTTGGGGATAAGCAATTGAAACCGCAATATATCTTCTAAATAGAGTTCTATCTAAATTGGTTAATAAGACACCATATGAGATATGAACTAATAGAAGACCTGGATTATCACATTTAAAGATTTGGGGATGTGAAGCTTATGCAAAGCGTGTTATATCTGATAAGCTTCAAGCTAAATCACATAAATGCAAATTTGTGGGGCATCTGAAAGAGAGTTTCAGATATCAATTTGACCATCCTATTGCGCAAAAGGTATTTGTCTCAAGACATGTTCTTAGAAAGAAAATTTATTCTCAAAGAAAGAAGTGGGAGTCAGGTTAAACTTAGAGAAGTTCAAGAGCCACCAATTCACATCGAAATGGAACAAAAACCTCAAGTTGATACATATGATATACAATCAAGAGTTGAAGAAGCACATTGTCTGCAGTGCACTAGTAGGATATGTCGCCCCCCCATTAGATTAGATCTATATATTGAGCAGAGATGAGCCTACTAATTTTAAAAAAGCAATGTCTGACAATGATTTTTTAAATGGCAATAAGCCATAAGATTTGAAATGGAATCCATGTACGCTAACCAAGTATAGACTTTAGTGGATGCGCCTAATGGTATTGTACCTATTGGATGCAAGTGGGTTTTTAAGAGAAAAACTGACATGGATGGCAATGTACATACGTACAAAGTGAGGTGAGTGGATAAAGATTACAAACAAAAACAAGGGGTTGATTTTGATAAAACCTTTTTGCTGGTAGCTGTTCTAAAATCATTAGGATCTTATTAGCTATATCAGCATATCATGATTATGAAATTTGGCATATGGATGTCAAAACAACATTTCTCAATGGAAATTTGCAAGAGGATGTGTATATGACATAGCCTAAAGGTTTTTAATCCAAGAGATTTTCTAATCAAGTATGCAAGTAGCAAAGGTCCATTTATGGACTTAAGCAAGCATCACGGAGTTGGAACATCCATTTTGATGAGACAATCAAAGAGTTTGATTTTATCAAAAATGTGGATGAACCATGTGTCTATAAGAAGGTTGGTAGGAGTGCAATCATTTTCTTAGTGCTATATGTGGATGACATATTGCTAATTGGAAACAAAATACCTATGCTTCAGTTTGTAAAGATTTAGTTATCCAAGAACTTCTCTATAAAGGATATGAGAGAAGCAACCTATATTATGGGAATAAAGATCTATAGAGATAGATCAAAGAGGTTGCTTGGATTGTCCCAATCCACGTACATAGATAAAGTGCTAAAAAGATTTAGCATGGAGAATTCCAAAAGGGGATTCTTACCCATGTTGCATGAGATTTCTCTCTCACAGAGTTTATGTCCAAAGACATAAGCGGAGACAGATAAAATGGATTGTATTCCATATACTTCAAAAATTGGATCAATCATGTATGCAATTCTATGTATTAGACCAGATGTTTCTTATGCTTTAAGCATAACGAGTAGGTTTTAGTCTAATCCTGATGAGGGTCACTAGACGGCTGTAAAAAATATCTTAAAGTATTATAAAAGAACTGAAGATGTTTTCTTAGTCTACGGAGGAGATGAACTGAGAGTTTGAGGATATTCATATGCTAGTTTCCAATTAGATTCCGATGATAGTAGGTCACAGTCAGGGTACATCTTCACCATAAATGGTGGTGCGGTAAGTTGGAAGAGTTTCAAACAACCAACCATTGCAGATTCACAATCGAAGCAGAGTACACTTCAGTGTCAAAGGCGGCAAAGGAAGCAGTTTGGATCAAGAAGTTCATCACTAAACTTAGAGTGGTTCCTAGCATTGTTGAGCCTATAGTATTGTATCGTGACAACAACGATGCTATTAAGCAAGCAAAGGAATCCAGGTCTCATCAACGATCCAAACATGTACTTAAGAAACTTGATTAGGGAGATAGTGGAGTGGAAAGACATAACATTGGAGCGAGTTCCGCTAAAAAGAATCTAGCAAATCCTCTTATTAAGCTATTGTCTCAAAAGAGACATAATCGACATATGGATGGAAATGGTATTAGATTCATAGGGGATTGATTTTAGTGCAAGTGGAGATTATTAGTTTATGCCCTGCAGCTAATCAATTGGATGCAAATTAATGCATAACATTATTTTAATTAATGGAAAAAGCTTTATTTATCTTTATGTATTAATTTAATTAATATTTTATTTTTAATACTAAAGGTAAAATCCTTGGAATAATTACAGTGTAATTGAAATTATGATGAGATTATAATTATGAGATTTAATTTACACTTGTGTATTGTTCCTAAATGTTCCTAGTCGTAGTTTCATCAAGACGGGATATTGTTGAACGGTAAAACTAGGACACATTATGTTTCTTTCTTATGAAAAAGTAATTAATCTCATAAATTAAAATATGGAGATACTTAAACTAATATGTGGGTGATTATTAGAGAATAAGTTACTGAGCTGACCCGATTATGAGAATTCCGAATGGAATGTTACTTATGTGTCTGTAGATTATCTCATAATGATGGTTGTATAATTGATCCTCGAGCTTGAGATTATCAAGGTATCTCATATTGGAATTAATATATCTTGATACTACTTATGAATCGTCCTAAGATAATTCAGTCAGTAGTAATTAGATATAATAAGAACCATATGGAGATAGTTGAGTAAGTCAATATAGGATTCGTCACTCTAAAGTAATTAGAGAGAATATTCTACTGTTCTTAATTAGTAATGATTTATGGAATTCTCTAGCTAGAGTGAATTGATATTTGAAAAGGCGTTTTTAAATTTCAATTACAAATCAATCACTAATTAGTAAGAATGAACATAATTAGACCAAAAGAGTCTATATCCACATTCCGTCCAATTAGAATATTGAATGACAAAATGATTAAATTATACATCATAACCATGCATGGACAGGTTAAGTCATTCACTTTGACATTCCTGATATTTGGGTAATCATGACATATTGCTAGGCATCAATCATGATTTAGAATTATGAATTGTTTAATTGGAGAATTAAAGATAAATTAAAAAGATTTTAATTTATCTAATTCTAATTGTGAATTAGAATTGAAATTTATAATCATTGTCAATTTATTAGGAACCTAATGGGTTACATATCAAAGAGCAATTTGTGAAAGAAAAATCAATTTAATTAAGTTGGACTTAATTATAAAGTTTGAGAAACTTTGGGGATCAAATATGAGATATTTGATTTTATTAAAATTAAATTAATTTTAATTAGAATTGGATTTTAATTATAATTAAAGAAATTTAATTTTAATTAAAGACCCTATTGATTTTTCTATTTAAATAAAGGAAGAACATTTAGAAGCTAGCACTTTGTCTTCTTCCTCTCAAATCAGTTTTGAGAATTGCTCTATAGATACCATCAAAGGATGAACAATTGAGCAGCTCGTGATTGATCAATTGAAAAGGTTTTAAAGGTTTTTCAACAGGAAGACGAACAAGGTACAATTTTTAATTCGTTTTGTGTTTTATTCAAGTTTATTCAATTATCGTGATCCGTTCAAAATCTACATTTTTTTTGTTGCATCTATGATTCGATCACGGTTGGATTCCAACAGTGACATTAGAGCCAGGTTTATTTGCTTAACTTGGATTAGGTGCTTTATTGTTGTTGATTTTGATAAAAATTAATATGTTATGCTTCTGGTTTTGTATTTCTTCGAAGTTATTCTCTTGTCTGTTTCTGAAATGTGTTTATGCATGTTCTATAATGTTTATGATAAATTTATTTGCATATGTGCATCTGGAAATTGTTTCCCTACTCTTGCATTTTGAGTTCTGAAAAATCTAAAACCTAAAGACAATGCATATGTGCTTGCATTTACTATATTTGTAATTCATGGGATCTATTGCATCTGATGTCCACATATTCGTTCTGAAATTTATTTTGCATCTACTGTTTGTAGTTTAATGCGATTCTGGAAATTGTTTCTATGTTTTTACGATTTGGTTCTTTAACACCATACGTTTTCAATTCTGGAATTATTTCTGCTTATTTGTTCTGGAACCTTAAAAGACAAATCAGAATGTGTGATCTAAAAACCCAGCTCTTCTCTCTATGTGTTGCTTATTAAAGATCTGAAAAATATTGTAATCTCTACATTTGTGATTTTCTGACTACCTTTTATGTGTTTACTGCGCTTAAATATTACACAAACAAGGGGTTTAAAAACCACTTGAGAAATGTCTCATCAGCGGCGAAACGCCGTTGGTGATTGTGGATCATGACGCCACTCATTGGCGTCACCACCGTGAAACACGATGGGTGAAAAATCACCCATGGACATAGGCGGTGAGCAACTCGGCAATGATGATTCACCGATGTGGAGGGTTGACAGCTGATTGTTGAAGTAGTTGGAGGAACATGGAAGCACCGGTTGGACAACGAGGAAGCATGGGAGGCAGTTCTTCAGAAATGTGGGAGACGTTTTTGGAGAAGACAACTGGCGCGTGTGAGTCACGTGCCAATTGCCTCAAGGGAACATCCACAACAGACGTGATTGGCGCGTGCACTGCACGTGCCATTCAAAATCTTGTTGACTGAACGTGCCCCTGCACAAATGTTCCTACTGATTATCTGTACTAGACTACATGTTTCTTATGCTTTGAGCATAACAAGCATGTTTCAGTCTAATCCTGGTGAGGGTCATTGGACGACTGTAAAAAATATCTTAAAGTACTTAAGAAGAACTAAAAATGTTTTCTTAGTCAATGGAGGAGATGAACTGAGAGTTCGAGGATATTCAAATTCTAGTTTCTAGTCAGATACTGATGATAGTATATTACAGTTAGGGTACATCTTCATTCTAAATGGTGGTGCAGTAAGTTGGAAGAGTTCCAAACAACCATCCATTGCAGATTTAATGACCGAGGCAGAGCACATTTTAGTGTCAAAGGCGGCAAAGGAAGCATTTTGGATCAAGAAGTTCATCACTGAACTTAAATTGGTTCCTAGCATTGTTGAGCCTATAGTATTATATTATGACAACAATGGTGCTATTGCGTAAGCAAAGGAACCTAGGTCTCATCAACGGTTCAAACATGTACTCAGGAAGTTTCACTTGATCAGGGGGATAGTTGTAGCACCCCACTCTCACATGACACATACTCGACATTCTGAAGGATGCCCGAGTACGTACCCCATAAGGGTAGCATACTAGAGCAGTAATATTACTAACTTAATCATGGCATCAACATTTAAAACATAATTATAACAATATTTAAAAACCCAATTCCTCATTTTCATTTCATAAAATCGAATATGTACATTGTAGCTTTATAATAACATCCATATATGTACATTATAAAAAACTAATCAGAGTTTACATCTCTGTATACAAAACACGCTACATACGTGAGGAATTATACAAAAATTTTATCTAGATCCTTCAGTCTCAGCTAACTAACCTTTGAGCCATTTCTTCTATCCAAAAGTATAAGAACTATGCTTCTCATAGAGTTTCTCTATCACTAATATCCTCTCTCGAACCTGAAATGTCAACTTTGCAATTTTGGTGAGTTTTGCGAACTTAGTGAGTTAACCATCCTCAATGGTTCTCTAAAATCATATAACACATTAACACATACAATCACATAATTCACATCATTTTATTTATCATCATGTAGCATCACAAAACTCTTTTGTTCACAATTTTTCACATTCCTCATTCAACACAATTCAACTATGCATTTCAATCATTCAAAACATACATATTAAATGTGTATGCAATGCTCGTGAGACTCACTTCCAGTTGTTATTGTCGTGACCTAGAGCCTGTAATTGTCCCGTATCCATTGTGGATATCGGGCTCATTAATAACTACCCCTTATCCGTTGAGGATACAAGGCTCATTATATATAGTGAGCCTTTGGCTCTTAATCACTTTCTGAGCTTTAAGCTCTTTTTCAATGGCTACTGCGGTCACAACAACTTTTATCTGTTCATGCATTCATGTAATGAAATACATCACATGTATTCAGTCAATCAAATGTTCTCAATGTTACACATTCATATTCACGATCATAATCTCATTCACATTTGTCATTGGACCTTAGTCCGACATTCAACATATATGTTGAGAATCACTTATTTCGTCAAATTCACATTCAATAAGCACTTCCAATATGTTATTCACGCATTAAACACCTTAGATAGTCAATGTTCGGAATTAACACAATCATATTCACATAATAATTCAATACAGAATTTAAAACAACTAATTAATCAAGTGAGACCATCTAGGTTATTCACAGTTTACTACAGACAGCTATTGCCTTGAAGTCCTGACAATGTCTGGATGTTGTCGCTCTAATTGCTCTTCTATATCATGCAACACACGTTTACACACATCACAACTTTGCATAATTATATAAGTATTCATTTATGCACAAATATGTATATGGATTATGTACAATGCATACTCAAGGACAATCTCGGATATATTTCCTTTATTTTCATCTCATGATCATTCATCCTGTAAAACTCATATATGTCTAATTTGAACTTAGGGTTACACCTTAATAATACAAATTTATTCTAATTTCATCACTCAATCATGCACTAAGGTTTATGGCTCAATACACTTGATTATTGTAACATCATCAATCAATCATTATCAATCCTTTCCTAATGAATTCAGATGACCATGAAATTTGGTAGAGAGGAAGGACAATGTGTGAGGAGTTTGTGGTTCAAATTTCAAGTCAATCGGAGCTTTGGAGAAGAACTTATGGTCAAAAAAGTGAAGGTTTTTTAAAACCATCAAAAAGCATTGCACTCTCACTGTCACGATCGTGCTTATGCACGATTGTGCACTGCCTGTTGAATCCTCTTTGTCAGCACAATCGTGCATTACCTGACGTCTCCCTTCTGTCATAATCATGCTTGTGCAAGATCGTGTACTACCTGATATTTCCTTTCTGTCACGATCGTGCTTGTGCATGATTGTGCAACTCCCATGAGGTTTCTCTCTATCATGATCGTGCTCGTGCAACTCCTCTGAGGTTTCCTCTCTGTCACGATCATGCTTATGCACGATCGTGCACTACCTGATGGCTATTCTCAAAATAGATTTTCGTGTCATTTTTTCATGTCCATTTTGACAAGGAAAAAGAAGTAATTAGGTAATACTTTTTGCTAAAATTTTTTCCCATATGTCTTAAGTTTATAATGACATCAATTTCATGCAGTTGGGTTCAGTATTCTGCAAGTTATACCTAAAATACTACAGACTGTTCCCAAACTGCGAAAGCACATTGTACTCAACTTCAAGCCAAATTTTGATACCCTTAAAGACAAAATTTCAATTTGATTCCTTCATACAAAATATAGCCATATGTCTCTAATTCAATATAAACTTTAAATCATCCCATTTGGATATTTAAAGATCAAGATATGGCTAAAACACAGATGCATGTTCAGTGAAAACACTTCATCTAACATATTCCAGCACACTTCATCATCATTTTCATCCTAGTTCATCTCTTTTGCTTAGTCTATCATTTCTAGTGTATGTCCTCATTATTTCCTCTTGATTCCTACTTCCATTTCAGCTCAGTTTTAATCACAAACAAATCATATTTTATGTTTAATCATAATACCAAAAACAAAACATCTACATTCATATATATTCATCACTAAATTGATGCACATGCTCTCTAATGTCACATTCATTTCACTTCTAAATATCACCTTAATTTATCTCATTTCAAAACACCATAGTACTCTTTTTTATTAACTTTAAACTCCTGTTAGTTCATCTCCAAAACACCCAAAGAGATCCACGATAAAAAATTGAAAACAAAACATGAAACATCCATTTACCTATCAAAAATTTCTGCACCTTTTTCTTATACCATTTTCAATGATCTTTCTATTTCAAACTCATCTCTACAACAACTTATGAAACATTAATCATCATAAACACAAAAACAAGACACCAATGTGTTCATTTCTTTACCCATGTTCCAACATATATAAAACACCATTTTATGATCATTTAATCTCTAACTATCATTATACATGTTTCATTAAACAAATCATGAAGAACCATATGATACTTACTTGGTAAAACTCCAAACTCTTCAAAATCACGTGAACTTTAGCTTTCCATGGCTTACACGATCATCAACATGGAGGTGGGTAGATTAGGTTTTTGTTTTTGACAAATGAAGAAGACAATCAAAATGAGAGTAGCAAGTGAAAAAAAATGAGGACAAGGTTTAACGTTGATGGAGGTGGGTAAGTGTCGTGGAAGTGAAGAAGCTTGAAGAAGATCACGAAGAGAAGAAGAAAGCAAGAACAAAACAATTAAAATGGTCTTTCAATGTTAAAAGAATTATGGGTGAGGGTGTCGCATGGCAAGTGAAACTTGTCAGTTTCCACATGTCACCACCTTATGGTTCCCTTTAATAAATAGTCTATTTGTCTCCAATTTCTACTTCAATTGTCTCCCAATTTTCAATGACATATGTCATTAAATCCCAATATCATTTATAAAATTTTCCTCTGCCATTTAACTCTTATTTCTACTACCACTTATCAATTGTCTTTCCACTTGGCATTTTTCCTAGTCCAAAAATACTCCTAATTTTAGAAAATATTCCACCAAAAATTCTAAATCAATAATTATACTCTCCAAATCAATTTTTAATACATAAAATCCACAATTCTCAATATAGTCGCATTTATAAATCAATTATACCCAAAAAATGTCAATGAATGCATGTACTTATGCAATAATTAATATTCACATATGTGTGTATGTTATATTCTGCATGATCATGAAATACACTTTCTAACTTCTCAATAATCTCTCATGTACACTATTCTAGGGTTCTAACCCTTAACATGGGATAACAAGATGTTAGAATAGTGGAGTGGAAAGATATAGCATTGGAGTGAGTTCTCACTGAGCCATTGTCTCAAAAGAGACATGATCTGTAACATCCCGTTACCTGCGGGAAGTTTGGAATAGTAAATATGAGTGATTAATGAGAGTTATAAATACATTTTTCCATGCTCATGTATAATATGTCATACATATACACGTGAATAGTGAAATTGTTGCACATAAAAATAATTATACATGCATTCATGAATAATTCCAGGTATAATTGAATTGAATTAAGAGTTTTGGAATTTAGTGGATTTTGAATTTATCTATATTGGAAATATTGTATTTGTGAATGTTGGTGAATTTAGGAGTTACTTTTG
>JANZLC010014926.1:0-11327 GCA_026413385.1 Erythroxylum gracilipes
TTTAGTATGAGTTTAAGTGTGACACCCTAATACCCCCTGGGATGATATTACGAGTGCCACACACAGAGAACACACTGAAGACGAAACATTTTGAAACACACAAAACACTTATTACATGCATTATCAAAATCTCAACAATATACATCACATATCATAATTTGAGAAAGCAGTATGAATTAAGGCTATTGCAACCTATCAAAATAAAATTCAGGAGTCCTATACATCAGATACAAGTCCAAAAATAATCTCAAAATACATTTGAGCAAAAAAAAATCATAATCCATTGGCCATTGTGGTTGTCTTGTCCCAGTCCCTACGTCCCTCTTTTTGAACCTACATGGGGCAAATCCACTGTACAAAGCATAGCTTAGTGAGTAATAACTAAACTATAATTCAACAATAGAAACAAAACTTCCGAACACAACAGAGTTTTCTAAATAGCAGAACTGCTTAATACAAAATGGCATAAACCCTTCAGAAACAAAACACAATTTAGCTTATGTCAAAATTAAATTGATATCAGAGTACAAAATCATAAGTCTGCTAAATCCATTTACAGAAGTGGTAACGGGACTTATATAGAAGAGATCAAAGTCTCAGCACTGAAGTGTCATAGAAGAGATCAAAGTGTCGACACCTAAGTGTCAATATCAGAAAACATCAAAGTGTGAATAACAAAGTACACCGATGCGTCGATAATAGAAGACACCGAAGTGTCATAGAAGTAGCTACAGATCCTTCTACTCATACTTATTTACCCATAACTAGGACTTAATAGAATCAAAACAGAAATGTCTGAAATTCAATTCACTTATCAATCCAACAACTTTGCAAATCATTCAATGGACCAAAAGCAGCAGCAAACAAAACTTTCAAAGCAAAACTATCAAATTTAACAATCTAATTACTTAAAAAATATGTCGTCTAAATTACTTACTAAAATCCCCCTTATTGTTTATTGCCTCGACGTCCTAGCAATATCTGGAATTGGTTGCTCGAAGGGTTCCTCTAAAATAATTAATACAAACACGTGTCATTATTGTGCACAATTATAAATTCAATTATGCACATTCATGTATATTGAATATGTAAAATGCATGTTCATGACAAATTCCAGGTTTCTTATCCTTAATCTTGTCACATTATCAATCAAGAGAAACCATACTAAATTTCTCAATCCAGCTTTATTTCATAACCAACTTTTGGGTCTACTTTGTTAAATTATTCTCATCAGGAAGGTGAGATAATTAGGTATTACTTCCTTCTAGAAAGGTGTCTATATTTTTCTTAGGTTTCCAATGATACCAAGTTCATCCAATTTGGGTCAGTATACTGAAAGTTATTCCCAAAAAGTTTCAAATTGTTCTTAAGCTTCAACAGAATTAGAATTCCATCGCTTTAGGAAATTTGTAGCCTTATGACTCTAGTTTGATTCAAAACAATAATCACTCCATTTGGAAACCCACAGATCCAGATATAAATAAATTATCGAAGTATGCTCAGTAAAAACATCCCAGTTATCATACTTTAGCATATTCACACTTTCATCTTAAATTCCTCAATCAATCCAATTCAGAAAATTCTAATTTTTGGTGAAGATGTAGATTAATGTCTTATGAATCTATTGGTCTAAGAATCAAGTTATTTAGAAATCGGTTAAAGAAGTTATAGCAAAAAGATTGAAGGATATTTAGCAAAAATCCCTTCAGAAAACTTAGATGAAAGTTGTGATCATGCACTTAAACCCGCAAAAATCGCGATCGTGTAAAAGCACGATTGCGACTTTTATGAAAACCTCTAAGTCGCGATCGTGCAACAATCCTATTTCAAAATGTCACTATCGTGCAAAAGCACGATGGTGCTTTTTTGTTTTTGGGAAAGTTTTGCACGATGGTGCTTTTCTCTTCTTCTTCTTCTTCTTCTTCTTCATCGATTTTTAATCCTTCTCCTTCCATTATCTTTATTTTTCCATTAAAACACAATCCTAATTCATCTATTCCATGTTTGTAACTCCAAATACAAAGAGTACACAAATCAAATTCAATTTTACACTTCAAAAGTCGCAAATCCGAAACTCCAACCATTCTTCCTCTCTCTGTTGTAACTTTTTTAGAAACACAATCTCACATCAATTAACTCCAATACTTGCAAACAGTTCTTCTAACTCATTTTCTTAACTCATCAATACACACACACAATTTATAAATCCAAACTTCACACTTAACATCAAAATCCGCCTCTCAAATATGCAACTTTCAATTTTTGCATTTTGTTTCTCTTTCTACTTTCATCTGATGTATTGTTCCATTTTTCCTCTTTCATTTCATCAAAACAACTTATCAATTCATCAACTCCATATCACGACTTCTCCACATCTTCATTTAAATTCATTCACCTCATGTAAAACCATCTCTAGATGCACTCCACAATTTCATGCATAACAGTACAAATCACTATATTTAGATTTCTCTAAACCAAAACAGAATATGTATTTTTACACAAATTTTCCAGCACTTTTGCATATCCATTTCAATATAACAACATGATCTATTTCATAAATCCATCATTTAATTCATTCATCACTGAAACTACACTTCTTTAACCTCACATGCATGCATTCATTTACACAGTAAAACATCATTGAATTTACGTACTTAAATCAACAATAGTTCCAGTAGTGATTGCGGTGGATAAAGAATAAACAAGCATAAAATATACTTTAAAGAAGCCAAATACACAACTATAACCAAATTGGTATTTTTGGTGTAAAACAAAGCTAACGAAGAACAAACTCCAGCTGCAGAACTTTCCTTCCTAAACCACATGTATACTTTGCATGTAATTCACGAGCCATCAAATTAAGACTGCCACATGTCACCCCATATGCAAGCCATTTGTCAATATACATATGTTGCCACGTGTCACACCATAGTTGGTCCAAATTTTTATATTTTTCTAAAAATCAACAAAAATTCTAAAATATCTGAAATATACCAAAATTGCCAAATCACATTCTAAACACATTTAATAACTCAATTATACTGAAAAAATGTTATGAATGCATGTACAATAATTGTATGCGTCAAAATACATATGAACAAATAAGTAATTACTCAAATATGCAAAGCATAAAGTGCACTGACTTTCCTTAACATTCTAACCCCTAGTATGGGGTGTTACATTTCTTCCCTCCTTAAGAAAATTTCGTTCTCAAAATTTTACCAGATCTGAATAGTTGTGGATACTGAGCTTTCATAGTGTTTTCTAGTTCCTATGTTGCTTCCTCAAGTTTACGATGTTGCCAGAGTACTTTTACCAAAGGCACTGACTTGTTTCTAAGCTGTTTAACTTCACTGGCTAAAATGGAAACCGGTCCATCTTCATACGACAAATCCAGTTATACTTGAATTTCTTGCCTCAAATTTTATACGTCACATTAGACCGATATCTTCTTAGCATAGAAATATGAAACACGTCATGTAGCCTGGCCAATTCTTTAGGAAGAGCCAACTAATAAGCTACTGATCCAATTCTTTTCAGAATTTCATAAGTACCGATAAATCGTGGACTAAGCTTACCCTTCTTTCCAAACCGAAGTATGTGTTTCCATGGTGACACTTCAAAAACACCTTATCAGCCACTTGATACTCAAATATCTTTCCTTTTTAGATCAGCATAAGACTTCTACTTATCACTAGCAGCTTTCAATCTTTGTTGAATAATTTGAATCTTTTCTTTAGTATCTTTCACAATTTTTGGCCCGATCATCTTATTTTCACTCAACTCAGTCCAACATATCGGAGTTCCACACTTCCTACCATACAACGCTTCATAAGGTACCATGCCAATGCTCGTTTGATAACTGTTATTATAAGCCAACTCCATCAGAGTCAGATAGTTATCCCAACTCCTGGGAAACTCTAACACACAACCCCACAACATATCTTCCAATATCTGTATAACTCGTTCAGATTATCCATTTTTTAGTAATGGAAAGCAGTACTAAACTTAACCTGAGTTCTCAGAGCCTCCTATAAACTTTTCCAGAATCTCGAAGTAAATCGAGGATCATGATCTAAAATGATAGATAACAGTACTCTGTGCGGTCTCACTATCTTATTCATATATACATCTACAAGCCTATCCAAAGAATAGTTAGTATGAACAGGCAGGAAATGAGTAGATTTGGTGAACTTATCTACAATCACCCATACAACATCATGCTTCCTTGGAGTGAGAGGAAGTCTAGCGACAAAATCCATGGTAATGTTATCCCATTTTCGTTAAAGAATAGAAATATGGTATAACAAACCAGATGGTACTTGGTGCTCAGCTTTAACTTGTTGGCTTGTCAAACATTTTGCTACGTAATCCACAACATCCTGTTTCATACCTAACCACCAGTAATACTACTTCAAATCCTGATACATCTTGTTTTCACCTGGATGCATAGTAAATACTGTATTATGAGCCTCAAACAATAGCTTCTTCTTTAATTCATCATTATCTGGCACACATAGCCGATCCTTATAATACAATTCACCATCACCTTGCACAGAAAAATCAGACTGTTTACCTTCTTGAATAGCCAAGTAAGTTGTTGTAACTTATCATCAGCTCTCTGGGCATCACAAATCTCTTGTTTCAAAGTAGGCCTTGCTTTCAATTAAGCCATAACAGCTCCATTAGATCCTAGTTTCCATTCACTTTGCTTAAGTGATAATGTTAAGATGGTCTTTCGACTCAAGGCATCAGTTATAACATTAGCCTTACCTGGATAGTAGTCCACAATACAATCATAGTCTTTAAATAATTCCAACCAATGTAGATGTCTCAAATTGAGTTCCTTCTGGGTAACCAGATACTTCAAACTCTTATGATCTGTAAAAAATTCAACACCTTTCACCATACAGGTAGTGCCGCCAAATTTTTAAGGCAAACACTACTACTACAAGCTGCAGATCATGTGTTGGGTAATTTTGTTTATGAGTCTTTAGCTGCTCAAAGTCATAAGCAACTACCTTCCCTTCCTGCATCCAAACACAACCTAAACCAATTCCAGATGCTTCAGTATACATAACATATTCCTGACTAGAAGTAGGTTGGACCAATATAGGAGCTTCAGTAATCATATTTTTCAGCTGATCAAAGTTTCTCTAAAGTCTATCAAACCATTCATACTTCACGCCCTTTTGTAACAGTTTAGTTAAAAGGGATGCTATCACCGAGAGTCCCTTAGCAAACCGATGGTAATAACTAGCCAGACCTAGAAAACTTCTCACTTCTTTTACATTCCGTGGTGGCTTCCATTTATCAATCGCTTCTATCTTACTAGGATCAACTCTAATTCCTTCAGAAGAGATAAAATGCCATAAAAATGATATATCCCAAAGCAAGAAATCACACTTACTCAGCTTAGCATACAACTATTTTTTCCCTCAGAGTCTGTAATATAATTCAGAGATGCTCAGTATGATCCCGTTCATTCCTAGAATAGACCAGGATATCATCAATAAACACCACTACAAACTAGTCCAAATAAAGCATGAACACTTTATTCATCAGACCTATAAATGTTGTTGGAGGAGGAGGTGGCATCCTAGCTTCACCTCAATTGACCCCCGAGGGTCCAGGTATTTCTGGACAAGCTTGCTCCGGCTGATTGTTTTCAACAACTTCGTCAACAGAATCGCAAGATCCTTCCATTGTAAGTTCTATAGATAAAACGTAGGACATTGCATTAGGCCAAAACACAACTTGTACACTCAATAGGAGCAATAGTTAAGCGCTGGTTAAACCAGAACTACCTAAACTATGCTCTGATACCAAAGAAGTGTGACGCCCTAAATTAGTTCAGTATGAGTTTAAGAATTAAGTTGAATCATCATATAAATAGTATTTGATTATTACAAATGTATTGTTCACTCCATTAATGTTTTGTCATTATTTTTAATTTAATTTTAAGAAAATATTTTTTAGAAAAATTAAAATTAAAAAATCCACAAAATTTAAAAATTTGGAAAAACGAATTTTTAGAAAATTAAAAATTACAAAATTAAAAAAATTAAAAAAAATTTCAAAAAAAATTTAACAATAAGGGATTTGTATATGTTAACCTATGATATAAAAGTTATATTTATATTACATCATTTCTATACATCGTAAATATGTAAATTCCTATATATATTTGTATAATGTGACGATATAACATGAAAATAATAAGATGCTATAAAACCCAGAACCTTTCCTTTCATTAAATATAATTTTTATTTTCAATGAATAGTAAATTTTTATGGGACTCAACCTTGAAATAAAGAAAAATATTTGGAATAAGTTTTAGAGTTAAATGATAATGAAATATATCAAAAATAAGTCCAATAGGATGTATTTCAAGAGTTCCAAAAGTTTGGGAGTAAAATGCCCTTTTTGGACAGTAATGAGTATTAATGATTTTAACCCATTCGAAAAATTTTAAAGCATCCAATCAATAAGTATTGATCCTAATTAGAAAATTTCATTGTCAATTTATTATTAAGATGATTGTGGAATATTGACGACTGCGAAAATTTTTCAAAGTATAGTTCGCTTAGTTGGTGAATTAAACTCATTAAAGGGGCAATTTGGTCTTTTTATGTATAATGATGTGAGTAGATTACTGAGTCACACCTAATGACCAATTAAAGGTTTTCTTAAGAGTTAAGCATTATTTTTTAAATGGATAATTAGTCATTAGAGATAACCATTAAGATATTGACATTTGTAAAGCATTAATTGAGTGAAAAAATAATAAACCAAAACTTTTGGCTTCATTTGAACATAATTGTTATAATGTTTAAGAGGGTAAATGTGAGAGAGCCAAAAAAAAAAGTGAAGAGAAGGAGAGCAAAAAAAAAGTTAAAGGTCATCCTAGGAGAGACAAAGAATAGGGCTTCCATTGTTAATGAGTTTTGATGGAAATTTGGAGAAACCTTGGTCAAACCTAAGTTTTCATCATTTACCCAAAAGATTGGAGAACGAAAGTAGTAAGTTTTCCTAACCTAAATTTATGACTTTTATGGCATTGCTTTGATTGAGAAAGATGTGTTTAAGATCAGGGGTTTCGTGTTGTTACTTTGGTGTTTCTTTACATAGAATTGATTAAATATAACAAGAGAAGAACATGTAGTAGAATTCCATCTTAGGTTAGTTTGAATTAGTCCCACTGTTTTGGCCATAAATCATCCTAAAGACCTCCAAATTGAGTGATTCTAATTGGAGATGAAACCTAAGACATAGTACTAAAAATCTCTAGCATAAATATAGACCTGATTATGGATGAATGATATCAAAGTTTGAGATTGAAAATGATAACTTGATACTGCCCCTGTATTGAAATAGATTATGATATTTAGTACATTTGTCATGATTTAGTAGTTGAACTGGCAAGATTTTGATAATATGGAAACTAGAGACTTGGGGGAATAGATATCTAGAAGACTTTGAAGCCTAGTTTGAATGTTTGCTATGTGAAAAGTAAGGAACAATTAGATGTATGGATTCTAGACATAGGTCATAACTGTGACTCATCATACACGATTATGACATGGTGAATTAAATTAAGTGAGATAATGTTTTGAAGAAATTGATAAGTTAGAATGGGTAAAAAATGGTTTTAACTGACTTTTGAAGTTAGAATTGGAAACGGAAATCAATAGGTTAGCTTACGGTGGAAATACAATTAGCGTACGTGTTATACAATTGAATACTAATCTCGAATTCGGCTAAATAGAATTTATAGTGCTAATGTCTTATTTCTAGATTTGGAAATAAATGCCTATGCAAAATGCACTTGTGTAGGTAAAGGAAAGGCATAAAACACGTGAGTTTGCTTGGCAATAAAGTTGTTTAATGGTGAGTGCTTTTTAAATGTATTTTATGAAAATGATTTCTATTCTATCATGAACTGAATATAGATTTTGAGTTTTATGTGAATGATGCATTATAAGTGAATATTACTAGTATAATTTTATTTTTTTAGCAATATATGAATTAAAGTTTGTAAGTTAAATTTTATATGATTTGATTTTATATTAAGATGATGTTATTGGATGATAAAAAGGAAATGGTTTTTAGCCTATGACATAATGATACATTTTATACATGTTATTATATCGGTGTATAACGATTAACCTAGTATGGGTAAGTGATGTGGAACTAGTTTCATAAATATCAGTATATAGCGGTTAACCTAGTACAGGTATGTAATGTAGAACCAACTCCAAAACTAGTGGTTGACTATTTACAGGCAAGTGATGAAAACCAACTCTGTAACTACTGATGTATAGTGATTATCCTAGTGTGGGTAAGTGATTTAGAACCAACTCTGTCATTAGTGGTTAACTAGTCACGGGCAGGCGATGCAGAAACAACTCCTTAACTTTATGCCTAACGATACCATATGGTAAAGAAGTTAGTGACAAGGTATATCGAGAAAGAAATTCATGACATTTTTAATGCTGCCACTATTTACATGAAAAGTGATTTGAGAAACTTGATTTCTTGAAGTATATATGTTTCATATTAATTATTGAATTATATGAATTGAGATGAATTTGTTTTAAGGAGGTCTAAATAGTTAAATATGATTTGAATAGAAATTCTAGCACTCATTGCACTCATTTACCTCACACTCTCTTTTATGTACTTAAATGAAACCTCCCAGGTGCACGCTCAGGGACTTCGGTAGTAGGGACTCCTCCTCACGAGTAGTCAACTTCGTCACGTATTGCTGAGTGGGCATTTTTTCCTTGTATATGTTTTTTTGGAACATTTGCATATTTATGAATATGTATTTTGTGTAAATAACACATGTATATGAATGTTTTAAAGTTAAATGGAAGAATATGTTTTAAATTGCTTGTGAATGGACATAAAGTCCATAATTTGTAGTGGGGATTTTGATGGGACTATAGAATTGTTTTGAACTTTTACAGAGACTTGAAAATTTTGGGAAGGCAAAATACATTTTTTGTGTTGTTGAAATAAAAAAAAAAGAAGACTCCACTACTTATGTCTTTTTATGATGCGTTAATGCTTTTCAATTAAAAAGGACAATAAGCTTAGCTCCACGGAAGCCTTCTAGCTAAATTAGATATCGACTGGAGGGTCGCCGCAGGATGCCGGACGGGCTGTCTAGTTATTTTAGGATAGGAGCCTGTTAGATGTAGTATCAATATAAATATAATTATCTTAGATTAAATTATTTACATTTTATTTTATAAATAAATTGTAAAAAAAAGTTAACGAATCCTAGTACGTAAGACTCCTTGCTTTGCTATGGTATAGGGGAGGGATGTCAAAAGCACGTAGCCTTCCCTTTGCATTTTTATAAAGAGGCTATTTCCTTGAGTCAAACCTGTGACCTTTGGTCATTAAAGAATAACTTTATCGGATGCTATTATGAAAATAAAAAACAAAATTAATAAATATTTATATAGCTCAAAATAAATATTAACAAAAATAGAATTTATATGGAAATAACCAATTAATTCATCATTTGGAGCACTTTCATTAACTAATATAAAAGAATTTTAGAAAAAATTACAAATATAAGTACATATTATGGAAGTCTATTATATAAATAAGGTGTAGTCAATTTGCAAAGTGAGACGTGGGAAAGGGAGATGAAATCACCTATTTTACTTACTCTATTCCTACTATGTTCCATTCCATCTCATCCACATATTTCTCTAAGTTTCACATAAATGTGTGGATAAAATGAGATATAATAGAGTAGGAATCAAGTAAATGGATCAGGTGATCTATTCCCGAGGAAAGGGGATGGTTGGTCTCAGACCACTATTTGCAAGGTGTAACGCAATTTTCATGCGAATTTACGACAAATATGATCCATATTAATGGGATTTATCATTTTAACGAGTTTTTAATTATTATAATTAGTATTAATCAAAATAGTTAAATATATCAACAAATAATTTATGATATAAAAGTAAATTAATAAAAATCATAATGATCCAAAAATCACTAAAATAAGTCATATAATTGAAATTCTTAAAATATTTTTGTTAACTATTAATTATTATACCAATTGCCAAAATAATAAGTATATAATTAGATTCTTTTTAACACATTGTCAATTTGAAAAATTGGCAAATGCAATCTTATCAGCAAATTTTAGGGAAGTGAGCCGGATTAGTCAACTTTGAATTTGGCCATGACTATTTAGCAATACTATAATACGATTTAAAAACACTCTAAATTTTGGTTGGTAACTTATGGGTTAGTTTTGAAAAATAATTAATTAATTTTAAAAATAGTAAAACATGTCAATTTTTAATGTAGCAAATTAAATTTTGTAATAATATTTGTAATTAAGTGTAACAAAAAAGAATAGTTTCAGTTATAACCAAACTATATTAGTTTTTAAAACCCAAAAATGACACACTTGTAATTAAAAATTTTAGACTTCGGATTGAGCTCGAACTTGAGAAAAAGTTCAAAATTTTGGAAATGGAAAAACTCTAGCCAAGTTCAAAGCTCAAACAATATGGTCGAGTTGACTTTAGAACATGTAGGGTTAGGTTAGGCAAATTTTGCCACTTATTATAAAGAGTTGAACTACGAGAGGTTCCAATTGATGCTTTCATGATAACAAATAATAATTACTACTAATGAGTTTACTATTTTAATGAAAAGCAATATAAGAGAAAAATAAAGTCATAAACTTAAGAAGATAGCTTATGCAGTTGATAAAAAGAAGTTGAAGTTTACAATCGTCATAAGGAAGATTAAACCAAGAACAAAAGAAGATCAAGACATATCAAGGTCATTCTTTAGTTAGTTAATTGTAATCTCATTTTATCACTTTGATTTCCTCAAATGCTCACCATGTATAAAAATTTTATTTCACTTTATTGCATGAGTATTTCTATTCATCAAGAGGCATTGAAGCTTTTGGTTTTATTATATAAACCTCTTGATCTTCAAACTTTAGGGAACATTTTAATATGTGTTTAAATCATAATTGCATTAAACAAATTGAGATTGAGCATTTAAAGTTGTTAAAATCATATTTTTGTGATGATTGGTCAGCCTATATGGATTAATGGTTGATTGTTATAGGTTCAACTTGTTAAATTTGATGTATCATGAGTTTGTTATTGTTGGCCGCCAAATTCTTTTTCTTATTGAATAAGTATGATTTCATGAATTTTTTAGGTTTTGATTGTTTTATTATTTTTTTGGAGGATCATTGCTTAGATTGATGGAATAAGAAGTATTAAATGGAGAAATAAAGGGTAAGTTAGAGTATAATATGGTGTAAGTGA
>JANZLC010014973.1:0-11325 GCA_026413385.1 Erythroxylum gracilipes
AATCCTCCCAACCATCTGCCACCATCTCCGTCGACCGCTCTGGACTTTATTACCCTCCTGGTATCATGGTTTGTACTTTGTACTGTCTTCACGCTTTGTAAACTGCGTGCAATAGCTGTTTTTGATTGAAAGGTCGTTCTTTTATATGGTTTTGCGACAGGTTATACTTTCAAGATCCTTGCTTGCACTTATGAATGCTGACATACGGTTGTAGTGTTGTTTGAGAAGCATCTCCATAAATTTAAATTTTAATTATTCTCGTAAATTTTTAAGAGAATAATTATTTTGACCAATATTTTTATTTTATTTTTTAAAAAAAGAATTTTAAATTTTGATGAAAGAATTCAAACTTTTTATTAATTATTTTTTATAATTAAAGTCAAGTCAACATATTTTTGTCATTTCTTGAATTTAATTCTAATTCAACAAAAATAATTTACAAGAAAAAACAACTTAACTCGTTCTCATTTTTCATTAACGTATTGACTTTTTGATGCTATGTGGACCTAGCGTTATAAATAGTTGTCATGTCTGACGAAGTCTCGTCCTAATAATTTTCTAGACAACCCATTTATGTTTTAGACTTTTGGTACATGCTCAGGACAATTGAGGTCTATGTGAACCTAGCGTTATAAAGAGTTGAATCTAATAATTTTCTAGACAACGCATTTACTTTGTAGACCATGTTTTGGTACATGCTTCAACTATATCATCATCAGAAGAATTGATAGGATGGTAACGACCTGGCTAAATAATTTATGACTTGAATCCAACTCGACATTTTTTTCAGTCCCGGCTAGGATCGAAGTTGAATTGGGAGAAGATCAAATGGCTCAAGTTGATTGAATTTTATGGCTAATAACTTAATCAAACTTAAATAATTTAATTAAAATAAAGCTCAATCATAATTCTTATAAGTTAAAGATTGATTGAATTTGGTTAAACACAAAAAATTTAAAACAATTTTATTTTATATGTGAAAGAAATTTGAGATTTAGACTCAGATTAGACTATAAAATCCGAACTTGAATTTTTAAGCAACTTATCAAGCTTAACAAGCTTCATGATTTCATATTTTCATGAATTATCAAATCTGAAGCCCTGCAGTTATGGCAACCGCATCTGATTTCTGCAACAGCTATAGTTGTACAGAGACAACACTAGTTGAAGATTGTTAATTGAGTGCTTTGCATCTTCTGGAATAAACTTCACTACTGCTAATGATTTTATTTGAAATGTTTGGTGGAATTTAGCTTCTGCTTATTTCGCCAGCGATTGTTTAGTTCTGGCCAAGAGGCAAATCGCCAGTTGAGAGCTGCACACCAGCGATGAACCAGCGCTGGTGGTGGCTCAAACCAGTGGCGATTATCGAGAACCATGGCCGACGGTGAATGGCGGTGGCGGCTCGGAGGCTGGCAGCGTTGGCTTACGAGTGAACCGCCCGCGACAACGACTGGTCTCCGGCAAGGCAATAGGAAACGGATGATGAGTAGAAGCCTAGGGTGACAGCGGTGTAACAGATCTGAAAATGCAGATCTAGAAAAACGTTGGGCGAGTGTAAGACCCACGCGCCAGACAGTTCCTTCCAAAAAATTTTTAACCTTCTTTTATTAAATTGGTTTTATTAAAATTAAAAATGCTAAAATCCCTAATAAATTTAGAAAAGAGTTTTCTAATTGTTTGAGAATTTTTTTCAAAGGTCGGTTTTATTAGGATTGTCTTAGAATTTAATTTAATTTTTCAAGAGTTGAATTATTAAATTAAATTAAATATAAAATTTAATTCCAAAATTAAAGAAGTTATTTTTCTTAAGATGAATAAGATTAACAATTATATTGATTCTTAATTATTTTAGAAAAGTGGTTTCTAAAATTAGAATTAATTATTTTCAATTAGATTGAAATTAATTAATTTCACTCTTTAAATTTAAGAAATGTGTTTTCTTAACTTTCTTAATCATATTTATCTATTTCAATTTAATTTAGATAAATTAAATTTGTAATTTTATTTGTTTAGATAATTATTATTTAATTTATTTAGAAATTGTTTCTTTGAATAATAAGTTTCTTGATTTTTAGATAAAGTATTTTTCTTGATTAAATTTTGAAAAGTGTTTTCATTTATTAATTAAGAAAAATGTGCTTTCTTCAATATTTTTGAAAATTAGTTTTCTAATTTATTAAAAAAAAGGTTTTCTAATTAATTAAGAAATCAATCTCTAAATAAATAATATATAATAACTTTCTTAATTAAATTTAAAATTGTTTTACTTTTGAAAAAAGTTTATTTTTAATTTTAGAAAATAGTTTGCTAATTAAATAATAATAATAATTTTATTAGATTAGAAATAGACTCTAATTGGATTAAAATGTGTCACTTATATAAATTTGAAAAGAGTTTTTCTAAATTATAACAAGTGAGAAGAATAATTTATTGAAAATGTTTTCAATTAAATTTTGTTAAAGGAGTCAAGATAAATTGAAAATACTTTCCTATTGAATTTGAAAAATTATTTTGAAATCAAATTTTTACTTGAAATAGAAAATTTAATTTATTTAGGAATTAATGAGTTTAATCTAATTCAATTTTTTAAATAGTGTTAATGATTTTATTTAAAATGTTTAGTGGAATTTAGCTTCTGCTTATGTCTCCTTAGCTTAAAAGTAAAAGTAAATCCTTAAGAAATGATTCTTTTGATATCAATATTCTTATTGTTATTTTACAAAAACAAAATTTTGAATTTATATAAAATAATACATACTTTTCATCATTTATTTTTTTTTGTAGTTGAAGTCAAGTCAATTGTGGGCGGTAGATGTTACCTCTCATCTTTCAAATTCACAAATTTATTTCTTTACGGCTTCTTTGATTGGATGTAGATGTCACCTCTCATCTTTCACATTCACATATTTATTCCTTTAGGGCCTATTTGTTTAGATGTAGATGTCACCTCTCATCTTTCACATTCACATATTTATTCTTTAGGGCTTGTTTGGTTGGATGTTAATTAATAAAACGGGATAAAATATATTACACTACTATCATTTGGAATGAAATTTTATAATGGAATGAAATGAGATAAAAGTGAAAGGTTTCATGTTATGTTCCGTTCCATCCTAAATAGTGAAATAAGAAACTTCCAATTCAAAAGATTTAGGATGAAACATAAACTAATAAATATACTACCTAATATACTTTCAATAATTTTTCGTAATACTAATTATTTCTCCTTGCCCTAATAACAATCAACACATTTCTATATATTTATTAGTTTTCTTTCTAATACCAATTATTTTTTGTAATAACAATTATTTATATAATTTTTCAAAAATGATATTGACTTATAATGTGAATAAAAATTTAAAAATTGTAAATAAGTTAAGTTTAAACTTGAAAATGATATTTATTTTCATAATTATATTGAATAAAAATTTAAGACTATTAAAAAATTAATAGTCTTAAATATTAATGTTAGCAAGTTTAACTTATCTCTATTCCAAACAAACTATTTCTTTTAAACTTTTCAAATGGCTTTCAATCTTCTTTATTAAGACTTGTACTATGTTGTCGTAGCTTCTATATACATTTGATTACATGGAACAAAACGGCAGCACAACGACGTGCAAACGCAGAGTCCAAAGGCAAAACGCAGAAGCACAGGGAGATTTCACCAAAACGACTCACAGCATAAAGGGGCAAGCCAAAACGAAAAATGCAGAGCAAAACACGGCGCCAGACCAGGCCAAAACGACGCAGCAGAAGGAAGGCCAGAATGGATAAAACACGCAGTAGAGAAAAACAAGCAGCAGAGGAAGAACACGCAGCAGAATAAAACACGTAACAGTAGTGTCGAATGGATTCGTGACTGGAAGAGATAAGCTTTATCTCCATCTAATCCCTTCAAAATAAAAGAGATGAGCAAAAAAAATAGTCCAAATATCCAGCTATGTGCGGATCTTTGGATAATTTTCAAAATATATGGTTTTCAAGTTTTTTGAAAATCAAAAGGAAAGTATGATGATGGATCAATGAACTCAGTATAAAATGTCGTGGATTGTAAAAACTTAAACGTCACGAAAAGTTCAACTTTTTACAATATTTTATAAAAATGTCGCAAATTTGTAATATTTTTTGCGACGTTTGTTTAGGTCATTAATTAAACAATAGGTGACGTTTTATTTTGCAAAGCGTGGAGGTGTTTATTTTGCGACATTTTATTATAATAGGTGACGTTTTATTTTGCAAAGCGTGAAGGTGACATTTTATTTTGCAAAGCGTGGAGGTGTTTATTTTGCAACGTTAACGTTTTATTTTGCAAAGCGTGGAGGTGTTTATTTTGCGACGTTTTTATGCAATTAGACCTTTGGGATCCGATCACACATATTATGCAATTAGACCTTTACATAAAAGTGATAAGAGTACAAACCATCAACTCTCATGACACTACCACCTTTGGCGAATAGATCACTTGAGCAACAACTTTCCTCCATCTAATGCTTTTATGCACATCTCAAAATGTTATGTAAGGCCAACACTTTTGGGCTGAATAACAAACATAAAATCATAGACATCCCCCAACATACAAGCAGAACAATTCAAAATATTGACTTGAAAGGTCATCAACACTCAAAAAGTCCACAAACATAAGGGATATATCTTTATATCATCCTCACATTCTTTATGGGCATATAGTATATGACAATGTAACTTCAATAAATACAAAAAACCTAAATGCACAGTGTCATTATCACACACTGGTGCTAAGACATTCTCTGAAAACTTCATTTGAGACTCTCGTAAAGAAAAATTCTTAGTTGAGCTATTGTCATGCGTCATCGAATACTAAATTAACTGCCTAAGACACTTGAATATCATGTATCTCCCTTATGGCAAGTTCGTTACACAACAATTCACTCAAAAATGGCTTTAGAATGCCTTAAAACCTTTTCTGAGTAACTATCATGCAATCTTGAACACTGAGCATGAGACCCGAAACACAAAAAATTGAAGTATCTCCCTCAAGTGATGTCTGAAGCATGAAAATTCACTCGAAATCAGATTCAAAACGCTTTAATTCCTTTTCTAGAGTTAAACTTTAATTCAATACTAATGTAATAAATCTATAAAATGAAAAAATTCACTTTATAAATTTTTCGGACTCGAAAACTGACCCAAAACACCCTGGAGCACCCTTCCGGGAAATATAAAATTTTTGTGAGTTTTTATTTTTGAAAAATACTGTAGCATGACTTCAGCAGTGCGCTAATGCATTGTAGCGCTGACGTCAGCTGCGCACACGCAATGCAGAGCGACGCCCCTTCAACTTGTATGGTGCGTGTGTTGTACGTGATAGACTCGCACCTACGCGCAATTATTGTCAGTCGCGTGTAGGTGCGGATTTATTGTCAGTGTGTGCACATGGCTCGTTCCTGTCCACCCACGTGTCGATCGCATGTTCACGCGTGCAACGCATGCTCTAGATGTACCGCCTTGAGAGTGGTATTATTCACTCATCAGCGCATTGCCTAGCCAAAAAATGGCAATTTCTGACATGTTTCGGGCTAATTTTTTGCTATCCTGGGCTCGTTTTCAACCTATTTCTCAAGGCTAAACACATTTATAGCAATTTCATGCAATAAAAAGTTAAAAAAAACTTGAGAAATCAAAGTTAACTCTCCAAAAACCTCATGGAGAAAAATAAAAAATCTTCGTTTTTAACCACCTAATCACGTCACCGCTCTAATGCCACATGTAATACGTAATAATACATTAGTTACGTATCCTGGATTGAACGTGAAAGGGCAATAAATGAAGAAATATAGAAAATACCTGATTTCGGTTCCATAACTTCAAACAAGTTTTTCAAAGTCGAAACGAGCCTGAATCGTCCTCCATCTTCACGGGAACTGCTCACCGGGATGTGTTCAACGTCTTTCTATAGTTTTTTTCAAAATGTAAACTATCTTAACAGGTCGGAGAATTCTTATGCTTACGAATGATGTGAGCAATTGCAGTACACTTTATTATCTTTATCTAGATCAAATTACGTAATTTAACCGATAAGTAATTAAAAATTTGAAAAATGCAATTAAATATTTTCCAACTTTACGAGAAAAGTAAAAAATATCCAACAATACATTCTTCTGATCATTCCCAAATTTATTTGGCAACGCTTCTAAACTAGAATTAATTGAAATTGGTGACAATAACCACGAGGTTTCATTGGAAGTGTTTTATTTGTGGAGGACAACCTTTTAACTGGTTCCATTCCCTCTGAACTTGAATGTTATCCAACTTGCTAGCATTATATTTAGACAAAAATAGGTTGTCTGGCCAAGTTTCATTTTTCAAGAGTTGTCATGTCTGAAGAAGTCTCGTCCTAATAATTTTCTAGACAATGCATTTACTTTGTAGACCATGTTTAGACTTTTGGTACATGCAATCATGATCTGAAGAATTGATAGGATTTGGGTTCACTAGAATTCCATTCTTATAAGTCATGACGAGGAGAATTGATAAGATATGGCATGACTAGAATTCCATTCTTATAAATCATGATCAGGAGAATTGATAAGATTTGACTTAACTAGAATTTCATTATTATAAATCATGATTAGGAGAATTGATAAGAAGGTAATGACCTATCAATTTTAGTCCCAGCTAGGCTCGAAGTTGAATTGGGCAAAGATCATATAGCTTAAGTTGAATTTTATGGCTCGTAACTTAATTGAAATGCTTCTAAACTGGAATTAATTGAAATTATAATTAGTGACAATAACTTTGTTGTTTCATTGGAAGTTTTCTAGCTATGGAGGACAACCTTTTAACTGGTTCCATTCCCTCTGAACTTGAAATCTTATCCAACTTGCAAGCCTTATATTTAAACATAAACAGGTTGTCAGGTTAGTTTCCATTTTCTATAGGCAACTTCAGTCATTTTGTACCTTCAAAGGGTATCAAGTTTCCATCTTCATTCCGCTCTCTGTATACCTCATAAACAAGCACCCCCTCAATTCCATGCACAACACCAAGCAGTATCGCACGCTCCTCAAAAACGGCAGTTGCATCTTATTTCAACAACTCTTCCTGAAGATTGTCAATTGAATACTTTGCATGTTCTGGAGCGACTTGCGCTTCCGAAGAAAATTTGGTTTTTGTTGATTAATCCTCCATTATAGTTTTCCTTCCAAATATTCATAGGAACACATATGAATTGTCCTAATGGTTTTATTTGGATAGATCGTGAACTTTAACTTCTTTATTTATAGATCATAACTATTGTTTTACATGCATTATAATAAGAAAATATATATTTAGTAACAATTAAATAATTTATATCGACTTATAATGTGAATAAAATTTAAAAATTGTAAACAAGTTAAGTTTAAACTTGAAAATGATATTTATTTTCATAATTATATTGAATAAAAATTTAAGAGTTTTAAAAAAATTAAGCTAAATTTTAATTATAGTCGATTTAACTAATATACATAGGTATAAGTTTCTCATAGTTATTTCAAATATTGAATAATTCATTAATTTATTATTCAATTATGTATAAAAATTCATTAAAAAAATACGTCAATCACGTTTTTCATTATGAAGTAAATATAAATAATATCTTGTTTTGCTTCCCAAACACACAAAATGTTTTCATCATCACTTAATATATGTAGTAATAATAAAAGATTGGAAAACTTTACAATAACTTAAGATTATCGATTTATTGGAGTGATTCTCACGTCCGAAGTAAAATCGGCGAAAGCTACCATTGGTTGATATTTGGGTGTAAGGTGTGTGTTTTGTGCTGTATGGGTGTTGATTGGCTGTTTTGATGTTTGACTGCACGTCAGTCAGACTTTTGGTGGTGAACTTGTTTGTTTTGTACTAAGCCTTTGGTTGGAGGACTTAGGTGACGTTAATCTGAGTGCGGCTAATCTTTTGTATGGTTATCGATTGGATGGATGAGAGTGCTGTTTAACGTATCTTTATTCGGAATAAACTATTTCTTTTAAAGTTTTCAAATGGCTTTCAATCTTTTTTACTAAGGAGCAAGTCAAAACGTAAAACGCAGAGCAAAACAGGGCACCAGACCAAGCCAAAACGACGCAGCAGAAGGAAGGCCAAAATGAATAAAACGTGCAGCAGAGAAGAAAACGCAGAAGAATAAAACAACACGCAACAATAATGTCGAATGGATTCGTGACTGGAAGAGATAAGCTTTATCTCCATCTAATCTCTTCAAAATAGAAGAGATAAGCAACCAAAATCATCCAAAGATCCGCAAGCTGATTTTCCAAATATATGGTTTTCAAATTTTCTGAAAATCAAAAGGAAAGTAAAACGATGGACCGATGAAATGTTCAAAAATGGTCGGACGCTTCACAATTTCGCAAGTTGGCATTACATTGCTCTAAATACACCAGGAAAGTTTCATAATCTTACTGCTCAAAAGAGATGGAGTGAAATAGCAGTAATACATTCTTCCTTCCGATCAATCCCAAATTTATTTGGCAACGCTTCTAAACTGGAATTAATTGAAATTAGTGACAATAATTTGTTGTTTCATTGGAAGTGTTTTATCTTAATGAGGACAACCTTTTAACTGGTTCCATTCCCTTTGAACTTGGAATGTTATCAATGACTAAAGTACCCTGCAGTATAATATGATTGAAAATATGTAATTTATTGATTATTTTAAAACGAATTATTTGTATTAGTAAAAAAGTTAACAAATAATAATAATAATAACAATAACAATAAAAAATTAATTTCGTATAATAATAATAATAATAACAATAATAATAATAATAGAAGAAGAAGAGGAAGAAAATTAATAATAATAAGGAATTTAATAATCACAATAACAATAAGAAAATTAATTATGTATACTGATGATAATAAAAATAATAATAAAGAAATTAATTCTATATAATAATAATTATTTCCTTTAAAGTTTTCAAATGGATTTCAATCTTCTTTATTAAGACTTAAACTATGTTGTCATAACTTCTATATACATTTGATTTAATTTCTCGCACGTCAACAAATCAAATTAAAACCTTGTTTATATCCCATCTCATCTAATTTTTATTGCATTAACTTGAATAAAATTATTATTATTATTATTATTATTATTATTATTATTTAAATACGATTTGATTAAGCTCCTCAAAAGTGAGCTCGACCCAAGAGTCCTCTCTTGACAAGTTGACAAGAAAGTCACAGTCCTCTCTTGGCAACGTCACATTTAGCTCACATTGCTCTGTTTGGGGTAATAATTAAGACAAACTTTAGTTAAACCTCTTCCTTTTTCTTTTGGAAAACTATTAAAGTTTGGAAGACTGAAGCAGCAGTGTCTTTTGGAAAACTATTAAAGAAAGACTTATGTAACATAAAGTAATATGAACATGGAAAAATTACCGATTCATTAGAGTCAGTCAACTCTCGACAAAGACTTTTAAGAGTGTTCGCCAGGTTGAGTCCCTCCTTGTACGTTCTTCGGCAGTAATCATAATAAAAGAAGACATTCATAACTTCAATATTCGCAAGTTGAAAACAGAACGAAAGAAAGAAAGAGCTCAATCTTCACTGCTTAAACCCAAATGAATCTTTATACGAGCACCATCCTCTCTTCATTTGCATGCCTGCAACTGATCCTTTTAATATCTTCCAACTTCCAATGGTGTCAGGCCAATTCTTTAGGGAATGAAACTGACAAGATTGCTTTGCTCCAATTCAAGAGTGGGATAACCAGTGACCCTTTCCAAATCTTCAACTCTTGGAACGATTCCACTTCTTTCTGCAACTGGCATGGCATCACATGCGGTCGTCGACATAAACGACTCACGTCCTTGAACATAACTGGAAAGAATTTGGTTGGAGCTATATCGCCATATATCGAAAATCTAAGTTTTCTCAGGACTCTGGAGCTGAGCAACAACAGTTTTACGGGTGAGATTCCGCAAGAAGTCGGCAACTTGCTTCGGTTGAGATATTTAGGTCTCAAAAGAAACAATTTAGGAGGAGATATTCCAACTAACTTGTCTCATTGTACCAAGCTCGAGCGTATAGAGTTTTCATACAACAAGCTTGTTGGAAAAATCCCTGAAGTCATTGGTTCTCTTATGGAGCTGAAGTACCTGCTCCTTAGGCGAAACAACTTATTAGGAAAGTTACCATCTTCACTTGGCAACCTCACATTGCTCAATTTTCTTTTTGTTGGAGACAACAATTTGGTGGGGGAGCTTCCTGTTGAAATAGGCAAATTATCAAGCTTAACAAGCTTCTCGATTCCAGTCAATAGTATTTCTGGTACAATTCCTAAGACCCTTTTTAATATTTCATCGCTTAGTCTCCTTTCAATTGTTGGAAATAAAATTCGTGGGACTATACCATATGACATTGGCTTCAATCTCCCAAATCTCAAATTATTTGGCATTGCCGGAAATAGATTCTATGGATCGATCTCAGATTCATTTGGCAATGTTTCTAAACTGGAATTAATTGAAATTTCGATGAATAACTTTGTTGGACAAGTTCCAGTCACCTTTGGAAATATAAAAAATCTTCGAATATTAAACCTCCCCGACAATAGCCTAGGAAGTAGATCCGCAAATGACTTGGTTTTCTTAACATCGTTGAAGAACTGTACCAATCTGGAGATCCTGAACCTCGTTGCAAATAACTTCGGAGGTGTTTTGCCTACCTCACTTACTAATTTGTCTTCTCGGCTAAGTATGTTATACCTTGGACGCAATTATTTCACGGGAAGTATTCCTGCAGGACCAAACAAACTAGTCAACCTAAGTGGTTTAAGTATGCATGACAACCATTTAACCGGTTCCATTCCCTCTGAACTTGGAATGTTACCCAACTTGCAAAAATTATCTTTGTACCAAAACAGGTTGTCCAGTCAAGTTCCATCTTCCATAGGCAACCTTAGTCAATTGTTTAACCTACACCTAGATGGAATAATTTCGAAGGAAACTTTCCTTCAAGTATTGGAAATTGCCAATCTTTGGTTGAACTCTATGCTTCTGAAAATAAGTTCAGTGGAACCATACCCAAAGAGATACTAAGCCTTCCTTCCTTAAGTAAATCACTCAATTTGTCATGGAACTCCTTAACAGGAAATCTACCAATAGAAGTGGGAAATCTGAAGCAATTGAATGCATTAGATATCTCTGCAAACAATCTGTCTGGTGAAATTCCAACAACCATTGGACAATGCCTTAGCATAGAAAAGCTTTACATGAATGCAAATTTCTTCCGAGGTTCGATTCCTTCATCTTTGGCTTCCCTAAAAGGCCTTCAAGAATTAGA
>JANZLC010015022.1:0-11322 GCA_026413385.1 Erythroxylum gracilipes
AAAGTTCACCCAGTTCAAATTAAGTAAAGCAAAACGTAAGATTACTTATGAAAATAGAAGAAGCTGTAATTATATCGCCTTTTAAATCCTAAAGTAAGATTATTGAGCCTTGAGACAAAAAAAAACCCTTACCTTATATCCCTCCACTAAGTCTGATGGGATTGTCTCTCCTTTTTTAGATATTCTTCAAGTAGGTGTGACATGTTAGTCTTCTTCACTAGTTGATTGCTTCTTACAAAATCATCCTTATTTTACTCAAGTATAAATTTAGGTTATGGTTAAGTGGGAAAAAATTAAATTGGAAAAGAGTTTGCTTATAGAAGACAACTCATTCGTATTCGAATTCTCCAATAAGGTGAACTTGTTAAGTATCCTTGAGCACATGCATGTGGTAGGTAAGACATTACTTTTGCAAAAATGGTGACTTGGAATGAGCTTTGATAGGAGTAAAGATGAAGTTGTTTACATGTCGGTTAATATCCATAATTTTCCATTAGAATATCAAATGAACTTTGGATTAAGCTACTTGGCGAGCTCCTCAGGGAGACTTTTGTGTCTTGATTTTCAAACTAAAAGGTTGGAAAGATAGATAAATTAGAGTTTGCTCAGAAATCAGGAGGGATGAGGATTTTTCATGGTCACTTGCTATTATGTAGCACTTTAAGTGTGGCAAGTTAGTTGCTTCAAAAATACAACTTACCTACTCCTGGAAGCCTAGAAAAGATAATTTTAAGCAATGGAATCCTATTGGGAGAACCTTTACAACTAGAGAATATATTGAGTTGATAGGAATATAGAACAATACTTTATGTTTGATCATATTCTCTCTAAAAATGCAAGCTTATGCTACATTGGATGATAATAATCTAGGTAAAGTGATTTTTCACAATAAGGAAGAGAATGAATCTAAGGTCGATAAGTCCCAAGGGAATAACTCCTTGGAAACTCTACTTATTAATAGTAACATGGAAGTGAATTCAAAGAAATTCATTATGGAACATCATTCTGATGTACATAGTTAACACTTATTTGATGGATTGAAGCAGAATACAAAAGTGGAAACTTGTAATGACTATCCTAAGTTGATAGATAAAACAAGCCATTTGATGTGAGTTTTATATAGGTTTTTGTTGTAGGGATAGAGAGAAAGTCAATTGGGAAGACAAGAAAAAGGAAGCTTCAGTTGGTCTCTTCTTCTTAGCCTTTTTAAGGTATGCCTCTTTTAGCCTGTAATATAAAGAGACTCAATAGTCTTCATAAACAACAAGTCGTCAAGGATTTGGTGCTGTAAAAAAAAACTATCTTATTGGGCCTGTTAGAGACTAGAATCAAGGATAGCAAGCTTGAAGATTGCTTGTATTTTTTTTTTATAAATGAAGTTATTTCTCTAACCATTCTATCCATCATAATGGGAGAATTGTTGTTTCTTACCAACCTACTCTTATTCAAGTTTCTAGTTTATGTAATTGTAGCTGTAACAACCCAGATCACCTTCCCACATATATTGTCCGCTTTAGGCTCCACGCCCCTCACAATTTTGCTCTTCCCACCCCTGGAAAGATGCATCTTGTGGGGGAGAGGTATCCATACCCTTATGAGGCGTACTTCGTTTCCTTTTCTAGCCGATGTGGGATCTCATCATCCACCCCCCTTAGGGCCTAGCCGTCTTTAGGGCCCAACGTCTTACACTGGTACATCAGGTCAGGAACCAGCTCTGATACCACTTGTAATAACCCAGACCACCCTTCCATAGATATTGTTCGCTTTGGGCTCCAAGCCCCTCACGGTTTTGCTCTTATCAACCCTAGGAAGATGCGTTTTAGGGGGAGAGGTATCCATACCCTTATAAGGCATACTTCGTTCTCCTCTCAAACTGATGTAGGATCTTACTCTCTCCACTCCCCTTAGAGCTCAGCCTAGCTGGCACAACAATTCGGGTACCAGCTTTGATACCATTTGTAACAACTCAGACCACCTGCCTACAGATATTGTCCGCTTTGGGTTGCCTCTTGGGCCAAACTCCTCACGGTTTTGCTTTTGCCACCCTTAGAAAAACACGTCTTATAGGGGAGAGATATCCATACCCTTATAAGGCATACTTCGTTCCCCTCTCCGGTCGATGTGGGATCTCATCATCTAGCCCTCTTTAGACCCAGCCCTTTTTAGGGTCCAGCATCCTATACTGGCACATCGGGTCGGGAACTGGCTCTGATATCACTTGTAACAGCCTAGACCACCCTCCCACAAATATTGTTCGCTTTGGGCTCCAATCCCCTTACAGTTTTGCTCTTTTAAGGGTGGGAAGAGCAAAACCATGAGGGACTTGGAGTTCAAAGTGGACAATATCTGTGAGAGGGTGGTCTGGCTATTACAGTAGCTAGGTTCATTTAACTTGTTCCTTAATTAGGTCCCTTTTTCCTTTTTTATGTCTATTAATTATGAAACTGATCTAGTATTTCAAAGGGCACCATTACATAATGACTTGAAGTCCCTACAAGTTTGCACTTAATATCTTTGGATATTAATTGGGGACATAAATTGTATCATACACTCTTGGGAGGTTGACGGAAGTAGATGAGCTTAGAATTCCCTTACTAATAAGCTTTGTTTGACTATTAATCAGTTAAGGGGTTCTAGACTTGAAGTTTGTAGGATAGTTTTTCATTTTATCTAATAAACAATATATTGAATGGATTATTAGGATAAAATTAGACAAGGCATTGGTGAACACAATATGGTTAAGCATATTTCCAATTAGTTTTGCCAATTTTGGTGCCCTAGTATATTTGGATCACTTGCCTAATGAGGTCTTCATACTAACAAAGCTTCATTTTGCTTTTATAATTATTTGCTCAAGTAAAAGGGCTCTAAATGAGTTGTAAGATCTGGTATGAAAAAGTAAGTAAGATGTTATAAAGCTTTTCAGTTTGTAGTTAAGCTTAGAGCTGGCAAAGAGGAACTCAAAGCTTTTCACATATATGTATACCTTAATGCTTTAGCACAGATCAGAGTCTGGAAGGAGAAGCTTAGGTATTGGTAAGATGAACGCTATAAAGATCCTTCCAATTTGTCACTAAGGAGTCAGGTCAACATGCTTTTAATAACTATTCATATAGTTTAAATCTACATAACTCAAAGATAAAGTAAAAGGTTAGGGATAATTGGCTTAAAGATGGAGACAATAATACTATGTTCTTCTATAACTCAATTTTATCTTACAGAAATAGCAACAAGGTTAATTATCCTTTTGATAAGGATGGTAACATATGTACTAGATAGTTTTTAATTAAGGCAATCATTTACAATAATTTCAAATATCTTTTT
Source organism: Erythroxylum gracilipes (assembly GCA_026413385.1). NCBI lineage: Eukaryota > Viridiplantae > Streptophyta > Magnoliopsida > Malpighiales > Erythroxylaceae > Erythroxylum > Erythroxylum gracilipes. The sequence continues at coordinate 3,325 of JANZLC010015022.1, forward strand.
GGTGTCTTTTAATGAATCTTCTTCCAAGGTGTTGAGGTTTGTAGCTAGTTTTGGTTTTGGATGTTAGTGTGAGGGATATTCTTACCGTACACTTTTCCTCCTCAGATATTAGTTCTATTTTTTTTAGCCTCAATCCTAACAAATCACCTAGTCTTGATGGGTTTTATGCCTCATTCTTTAAGAAAACATAGTAAATTATAGGTGATTTCTTTGTTAAAGTTATTCAAGAATTCTTTAAAAGTAGAAAATGCTTAAGGAGATAAACAAGATCTTTATTTGCCTTGTATTCAAAATGAGAAATCCTAACTCTTTGAATGAATTTCATCCAGTTTCAAACTATAATACCATTTATCAGGTGATTCCCAAGTTATCAGTGTAAATATTAAAGGCAATCTTAAAGCCTATTATTATCTATTGTCAAAATGCTTTCATAGAAGGTAAAATCATTGGAGATAATATCTTCCTAACTCAAGAATTCTTTAAAGATTATAATGTTAAAGTTTCTATTAAAAGTTATTTTTAAAGGTTGAATTTTCCAAAGCATTTGACACTAAGGATTGGAAGTTTATCATCAATTACCTATATGCTTTTAGCTTTCCAGAAACTTTCATTGAGTGGATTCAAGCATGTATTACTTCCATTTTGTTCAGTATTTTAGATAATGCAGAACCTACTATGTTGTTCAATAGAGTCAAGGGTATTAGATAGGGGGACCTTGTTTCCCTATACTTGTTTATCTTAGTGGTAGAAATCATCACCAGAATGATATAACAAAATATTAAGGTCAATAATTCATTTCATTATCATTATAAGTGTAAGAAGCTACATATATTTAAGTTGGCTTATGGAGATATTTGTTAATACTCTATAAAACAAACCAATATTCCTTTGAATTACTTATTAATTATCTTTCTACATTTTCTAAGATGTTAGAATTAAAAGTTAATTTAGATAAGAGTATTCTTTAAATTTTAGCTGGAATGCACGATGCTTTAAGGCTTGGTGTAATAGCTAGACTTCAAATTTAACAAGCTCCTTTTATATAAATTAGAGTTTTAATAACTATTAAAAGCCAACATTCAAGGATTGTCTACCTCTATTAGAATATTTAAACATTATATTACTAGTTGCAAAATCAGTATCTTTCTTATATAAAAAGATTGCAGCTAATATCCTTAATAATTTCCAACATGTATATCCATTAAAAATCACAAAATAATTATATCAAGGAAGTTGAAAGATTGTGAAGAATTTCTTACATTGCTTCAAGTAATAAGGGAGATCAAGCCTTATTTCTATTAAGGTAATGAATGAAATGTTGCTTACTAAAAGAGTTTAGAGGTTATTCAATGACAAAGAGGCAATTTAGTCAATGGGTGTATATATATAACCTTTTCAATATAAGTTTTTGGGGTTTAAAAATAAGAGAGTGTTTTTGATCCATGGTGCAAATATTAAGGTAGAGGGAGTTACTTAACTTCTTCCTTAAAATTTTTGTTAGAGATAGCAAAGACATTTGGTTCTGGTTTAGTTTTTAGTGTAACTTGGGACCACTCCATTTGAGATATAAATTGAGTGTTCTCTGCACTAGGATTCCTCTTAATGCTAAGGTGGAGGAGGTTGTTAATGGGGAAGTCTAGTCTTGTAATTCAAGGTATTATCGGTCATTAAGGCAAATTTACCAAGTTGCAATTAAAACCTTGATATGTCAAATAGAAAATTTGGATGTGGTATAATTCCAATAACTTCATTAATAAGTCATGTATGGAGATTTATAGACCTCAATTTCATAAGATCATTTGGTCAAATTTGATTGGAAAATTTCTTTAGTTCCTAAAGCACCCTTTACCTTATGGCAAGTAGTAAAATTAGACTAAAAACTAAGGATAGACTGAATGGCTCCTCAAATCAACTTTGCTTGTTGTATTACTTATTACTAGAATCAATGCCTTACTTGTTCTTTCAATACCTTTTCTCCTGAGCTCGCTGATCAAGAATTCTACAGTTACTCTATATAACATGCCAGGTGAGGCAATGATGTGAAATTATTGAATAGGCTAGTAATAAGAGCTATTCAATGGGGAAAGATTCCATATTTCTTAGAACATCCTTTATCTGTTGTATATATGCCTTGTGCAGGGAAATGAACAACTAACTTCATTATTTAGATATTACATGAGACTAAATTTATCCCCTTTTTATATTGGGACAATCCTTAAACATTTGTTCATATTAAATCCTTAAAGAATTCTTTCAATATAGTTTTTCCTGAGATAATCTTGCTATTCCTTGTGATCTATTTCAAAATATTGCAATTCATACCACATAGGATCCCTTTCCTATATCTTTCATTTTTCTTAAAGAGAAAATATTTAATCTTATACAATATATACAAATCATTAGTAGTAACTAAAATATTATCAACATATAAAATAATAAATAAAAATTTACTCCTACTAATCTTATCGTAGATACAATAATTAACAATATTTTTTTAAAAAACCAAAAGATGTTATGGTATTATTAAACTTAATATATCATTGTTGGGAAGCTTATTTAAGTATGTATATTGATTTCTTAGGTTTACACACTATGTGCCCCTTTCTTGCTATAAAAAACCTTTAGGTTGGTCCATATAAACTTTATCCTTAAGATCTCCATTTAGAATGACAATTCACATCCATTTGATGTAGCTCTAAATTAAATTGAACCACTAATTCCATAATTATTCTCAACGAATCTTTCTTCGAGACAGGTGAAAAATTATCTTTATAATTAGTTTCATCTTTTTCAGCATAACCTTTAGCAACAAATCTAGGTTTATATCATTTAATATTGCCATTCGAGTCACTATTGGTTTTAAAGACCCATTTGCTTCTGACTTGTTTAAAACCTTAAGGAAAATTAACAAGATCTTATGCATTGTTTTGTTATATTTAATTTAACTTATCTTTTAAGGCATCAATCCATTTATTAGGCTTATCACTTACTATAGGTTGTGAAAATGAAATTAAATCTTTGTTAATGTCATAATCAAATTCTAAATCTTGCAAATAAACCCCAAAGTCATCATGAATAATTAATCTCCTTCTTCTTACAAGTTTATTTAAGGTTATTCCATATGGTTCACTTGTATCAATTGGTTGTAAATTAGTTTCTTTATAAGGTGCTGCTTCATCCAAATGTTAACTATGATCATTTTGTTCTTCCAATATTAGGACAACATGTAGTATAGATGTGGATATTGAGACATTTATTGGTAGTGGAACATTAACCCTTATTTCACTAATATCCTCAATACATTTTTTTAACACTCCCACTAACTTCACCATTTTTAATAAACTAAGCTTAAACAATTCTTGGACTATGGTTTGTATAATAAAACCTATATACCCTTTAAATTTCTCTAGTTAACCAATAAGTCAACTACTAACTGTTAAAAAATATATTTTATTTGTATGTGGATTATAAACTCCTGCTTCTAATAGGTAACCCAAAAATGTAAATGCCTCATATTATATTTCCTTTTTGTTGATAACTCAAAAGGATTTTTAGGGATTGCTTATTAGGAATCCTATTTAGTAAACACATAGCAGTTTCATGTGCATTGATCCACAAGATTTTGGGTAATAAGAAACAACTTTTCATACTCCTTACTATATCTATTAATGTCCTATTTTGCCTTTTTGTTATACCATTTTGTTAAGGTATTTTTGTCCTAGTATACTATGCATATATGTTATATTTCTTAAGAAACTTTGCAAATAGACTGGACATTGTCTTAATTTATCATATTTTTAGTAATATTCACTACCTCTACCAAACCTTACAATTTTCACTTTTCTGTCCAATTGCCTTTTAACCACCTTTACAAACACCACGAGGGAATTTAAAACTTGAGATTTTTACCAAGTAAATAGACATATCCATAATGTGAAAAATCATTTATAAAAGTGATAAAATACTTTTCTTTACTAATGGATGGAGTGTCAAAAGGTCCACATTTATTGGTATGCATAATTTCAAGGTGATAAAATACTTTTTAGATTGAAAGGGACGTTGGTTGTCTAGCTTAGGATAAATTGATTATTGTCACTTATTACACAAAGATTAAAAATTATAGGATGAGGTAGGCTCTTACAATGATGATGCCTGCACTTGTGTGATAGAATAAATGATGTAAATTAATAATACGATTTCTTATGTATCAAGCTAAATGAGTCATATAGTGCTATTCCAAGTCAAATCCTCTTAATGAATCCATTGTTTAATGTTACAAAGGCTTACTCTTCTTTCGTCCAAGAGGACAAGCAACAAATCTAGGTACTGCACCTAAGATAAATGGAAACTTAAACCATGCTTGTTCGAAAAGATGAACTAATAGCCCTTGCTATTTCACATAAATTTGGTTCTTTCTTTTATTTCTCATTCATTTAGTCGTGAGCTGCTACATTGCTCTTGTCGTGACAAAGATCATCACATAAGAGAGACATGTTAGAAGTTAAATGCCTATCTATGAATACATTCCAAGCATGCATCTAGGGTTGTTCCCAACACTTTATAGGCCCTGGGTAAAGTAAAAAAAAGGCCCCAATAAATCGACAATATATAAAAATGTAAATTTTAAAAGTATATTTTTATTTATTAAGATTTAATATCCATACATAAGTGGCTCAATTTATAAGTCCACATACTCAAAAAAATATTAAAGGATCATAACATTAGCTAATAATATCTTACAGATGTCTTTAACAATAAAATTACTAAAAATAGTAGCAGTGACAACAAAATAGCAATAGTAGTAATCAAATAACAATATTAGACTGGAAATACTAAGAGAATTGCACAAACAAACACACAAATGATTATGATTTATGAAAAAATTCTCCGTGCATTTCTATATACAAAATCATTAATATTATTATCAAGATCGATATTATCCAACATATCCTTCTCGATATATAAAATAGCTAAACCATTCAACCTTTCTTGTGATATTGATGACCTCAAGTAGGTTTTCAATAATTTTAACTTTGAGAAACTTCTCTCAGCTGATGCTATAGTCACAGATATAGTCAATAAAATTCGATAAGCTATTGAAACATTTAGATAACAATCTACAGCTTTAAAAAAAATTAAAATTTCATTGATGATATTAACTCATTTGATAAAGTCATTTGCAACACTTTTAATTCAAAAAACAAAGATAATCTAAATCCACATCTAACACATTATCATGAGAAAAAGTTATTTTAAAATTAGTCTAACATTCTCTTAAATTAGTTATCATCCAATGACCTTAACTTCTTTGAATCAAATAAGAATCCAAAAATATTTTCAAATGTCATTAATTGTTCAAATATATTATTCAACGAGGTAATTTCCATATCCACAACAACAAGAAAGTAATTAACTCTAAAAGAATCCTCAGTTGATTGTATTTCTTTATCGTGATCAATTTCATCAAATTGTTTTTTTCCTAATAATACAACGTCTAGTTGGAAATGTAGGCTCTACATTCATCTTATTTGTAAGACTTTTGGCAATATTCATACTAGAGCCAAACCCTTTATCTTTATATTTCTCGAAAAATATCATCACACCTTCTAATTGCTTTATGGTAGCGTTAATGCACATAGATTTATACTATAACTTTTTACTCACCATGTTAATAGCGAATAAAATATCATACCAAATTACCATACCAAGTAAAAATTCAAAACGCTTAAGTACACTAACCAAACTTTCTGCTTCACTTTTTGACTTAGCATCATCATAAGATCTAAATAATTCCATCAAAGCCAATCTTATTTGAGGAGCTTGAAATCTAATAACTTTAACACTTTTTATTCGACTCTCCCAACGAGTGTTAGACATTGATTTCATGGTTAAGCCTAAAACATTATCAAGTAAAACCTTCCACCTTTTAATAGAACTTGAAAATAATGCATATATGCATTGCACAACTCCGAAAAATGAAACAACTTTAACACAAGAATGTGTCATATCACTAAGGGTGAGATTAAGATTATGACCAGCACATGACATATATAATGCTCTCGGATTTATTTCAAGTAATCGTTTTTGAACCCCTTGGTGTTTTCCCTTCATATTTGAACCATTGTTATAACCTTGACCCCTTACATTATAGACATTAAGATCAAGAGACTTAAATGCATTCAATAATTCATTGAAAAGTCCTAATCCAGATGTGTCATCTACCTTCAAGAACTTTAAAAAGTACTCCACTATTTTTACTTTTTATTTGACTTATTCACACATTATACTAATAAACTCATTTATTTTTTATGACTCAAATATGGGGTACAATTAAGAATAATAGAAAAGTATTTCGTCTTTTTAATGATCCGGATGATAGAACTTCTAACTCTATGGGCTAACAGAGAAATCAATCAGTTTGAATTTTGTGACCAAGATAATGATGCTGAATTTCATGATTTTGAATACATATAACATGATTTTGCATTATTAGATTAAATCCAACAATCATCTCAATCAATCCTAAAAAATTACCATTACTATCTTAATAAAGTTTATCATTAGATCTTCGAAAAGCCAAATTATATTTAGCAAGATATTTCATAACAGAAACTATTCTTATCAAAACTCGTCTCCAACATTCTTTCTCTTTTACAATTTCTTGTTGCAAATCTTTATCAATTATTTGACTTTTGCTTAATCTTACTCTTAATTCATTCCAGGTTCTTATATTAGTCATATGCTCAATGCAATTCTCATGTTCTTTAAGTCTCTCACTAAGATGCTTCCAATCTCTAAATCCATCATTTGCTAATGCACTTTATTTGCTATTAGGTTTAAACAACTTGCAACAAAAACAATATATTTTATATATGTTTAGAATAAACCAACCATTTTCTATCGCTAATCTCTCCATTACTTAAATTTCTATAATAATAAGAATATAAAAAATGTCTAGAGGTATTGTCTAAAGGAAACACAAGATTTAATTCTCTTACAGGCCCTTTTTCAACTAAAATGTCCCTTGCTTTATTATCAAGATTATCCCAATTTCTAGAATCATAAATATCCAATATAAGGCTTACTTGCTCATCTGCCTTTAAGTTTTCTAAAGTGGATGCATTTGATACATGATCATGCTCATTCAAATTTCTAGCATCCTCATGAATATGAATTTCATCACTTAAATTTTCTTTATGTTGTTCAAAACTACCTTTACCTAATTCCTTATGATTATCACTAGAGGAGCCTACTCTTTTAATAAATTTATTAATTGCTCCTTTTTGGGATTCTATTAATTGTTCCATTTTTTTTTCTTTTTTCCCCCTTTTTTCACTTCCAGGCAAATGCTTTTTAGGCAACATTATATAAATCAATTATAAGACAATTGGACTAGGAAAAAAATAAAAGCACCTATATGAAATTGGAAAAAGTATGTAAGAACATCATCACACCAATAGCTTGACAATATATCATAAAGATATATCAGTGGTATTATATCTGTGATAGAAGAAAAAATAAATAGCAAATTTAATGATAGATAAATACTAATTTCTAAAAATACAAGAAATTAACACACTTAGGAGTAAATTATATTATAATCTATTAACTATTCTAACTTTTAACTATTCTAAATTTGTTAAACCAAATATTATCCTATTCTGCAAGTTGTGAAAATGATTGAATATTATTTTATCAAGCAACTAGATAAAGGTGTAAATTATTAATAACTTTTATTAAATTTTAAGTGATAAAATTTTTTCTTTTATGGTAATTAACATATGGTAAATGTAGTATATCATATCAACTATTTACTGTATTATTTAATTATCAAATATATTTTATTATATTTTATTATATTTTAAGTAATAAAATTTTTTCTTTTATAAGAATTAACATAATAGTGAATGTAGTATTATAAACTATTTATGGCATTATTTAATTTTCAACTATAAAATAATAGTAAATGTAGTATTACTATATTATTAATTATTCGTA
>JANZLC010015051.1:0-11320 GCA_026413385.1 Erythroxylum gracilipes
TTCTTGAATACCCATCTAGTTCCTATGATGGATTTCTTCGAGGGTTTGGGAACTAAGGACCAAACTTTGTTCCTAGTAAATTGGTTTAGTTGCTCTTACATAGCTAAAATCCATGCTTCATCTTGAAGAGCTTCATCAATCTTCTTAGGTTCTACTTCAGAAACAAATGCTACATTGGCTTCTCTTCTGAATTTGGACCTTGTTCGCACTCCTTCTAAGGTCTCTCCTATGATTAACTCTTCTGGATGAGAACTCTTATATCTCCAATCTCTTTTCAACTCAAGAGTCTCTGGAATATATTCAATCTTGTCCAACTATGTATCTGATGATGGAGCTTCTTCAATATCCACCAGAGGTATTGAAGGGGTTTCATTATCTGTATCATCTCCCTTACTTGGTTGAGAACTATCATTAAACTTGATATGGATAGTCTCCTCAACAGTCTTAGAGGTAAGGTTGTAAACCCTAAAAGCCTTTTATGATAATGAATAGCCTAGAAAAATTCCTGAATAGGTCTTGGAGTCGAATTTATCCAGAACTTCCTTTGTATTCAATATAGAGCATTTGCAACCAAAAGGATGGAAGTAGGATATGTTAGGTTTCCTCCCATTCCATAACTCATATGGAGTTTTCTTCAATAAAGGTCGCAACAGTATTCTATTCTGAATATAGCAGGCTGTGTTGACAGCTTCTTCCCAGAAGTACTTAGGAAGATTCATTTCGTATAGCATAGTCCTTGTCATCTCCTGAATCTTCCTGTTCTTCCTTTCAACAACTCCATTCTGCTGTGGAGTTCTAGGAGCAGAGACATTGTGGAAAATTCCATTCTCCTCACAGAATATTCTAAACTTCTCATTTTCAAACTCACCACCATGATCACTCCTAATACTAGCTATAAACATTCCTTTTTCATTTTGTAACTTTTTGGAAAGGACTCTAAAACACTTAATAGACTCATCTTTGTGTGATAAAAACAGTATCCAACAAAATCTAGTAAAGTCATCAACAATAACAAGTCTATACGTCTTTCCACCAAGACTTAATGTCCTAGTTGGACCAAATAAATCCATATGTAACAGCTCTAGAGGTCTAGATGATGTTACTACATTTTTAGAAGAAAAAGTTGCTTTACTTGTTTTATGATAACTTTCACAAAATAAATCCTTATTAAAACTTATTTTTGGTAAACCTCTTACCAAATCATGTTTAATCAACTTTGAAATACTTTTAAAGCTGACATGACCTAGCTTTTTTATTCCAGATTAGTTTTTCTTCTTTAGTTGATAAAAAACAAGAAATATTTTGATTTTGAAAATCTTCTAAATTGATTTTGTAAAGGTTATTTCGTCTTTTGACATAAAAGAATATAGACCCATCCTTGTTTTTGACTTCACAAGAATTTTGATTGAACGTTACTTCAAAACCAGAATCACACAATTGACTGACACTAATCAAATTATGTTTTAGACCATCAACAAGTAGCACATTGTCAATACATGCAAAGGAATCTTTACCGATTTTATCGATTTCGATTATCTTGCCCTGTTGGTTGTCTCCAAAAGTTATCGATCCTCCCTTCTTATACTGAAGATCTAGGAACATAGACCTTCTTCTCATCATGTGTCGCGAGCATCCACTGTCCAAGTACCAATGGTGCTTGCTGCCTCTTCCAAGGAAGAATATTTGCAGGAGATATTATCTGCTTTTTAGGTACCCAAATTTTCTTGGGTCCTTTAGGGTTAGTTCTAACATATGGCATAGAATGATAATGATGCAACTGATGAGATTGTTGGCGAAAATGTGATTGATGAATCTTCTTTTTATGAGAAAACGACTTCTTTTTCTGCTGAATATTATTCTTAGTAAACCCTAATCCAGTTTTATCACTAGGGTGTCTACATTTTCCTAACAAGTCGTTCATTTTTCTTGTACTTTCAGTAAAAGTTGCTAAATCAGCTAAAAGACTATTAATTCTTAGCTTTAGATTGATCTCTTCAGATCTATCTACAACTCCCTTTTTCTTAATTTCATCCACTTGCTTTTTTAAACAGACGTTCTCTCTTTCTAACTCTTGTGTATTCTTTAGACTCTCTACGTACTTTTTCTTCCACAGTTTTTACTTTTTCATAATCCCAAGAGAATCCTCTAGTAGTTCTGAATATGCATCTTGTAAATCATTGAATCTCGAAGTTACCTCCTCATCACTTTCTTCTTCGGCTACTAGGCATATATTCGCATGTTCTGATGTCTCTGAGCTAGTATCTAATTTAGACGAATCTAGATCTTCCCAGGCTGCCATCATGCTTTTCTTGCCTTCTCTACTCTTCTTGGGTTTTCTCTTTAGTAATGGACACTCAGACTTCTAATGTCCTGGCTTATTGCACTTATAGTATATGACGAATGTCTTCTCGATCTTCCCATCATCTTTGCTATTCTTCTTTAAGGATGGATTTCCTTTGGCCTTTTTCTTCCACATTTGTCTAATCTTTCTTGAAATGAAAGATAGCTCGTCATCTTCTTCACTTGACTCTTGGTCTGATTCACTGGAATCATCATTATAAGCTTCTTCGATCTTCAGCGCTTTTGACGATGAATTCCTCTTCCTTTGAGTCTTATGATTCTTCTGTTCAGCCTTCAATGCTATTGATTTGTCCCGTATGGGCTTGTCTTCAGCATCGAGCTCAACTTCATGTATTTTTAGAGATCCAAGCAGCTCATCAAGCTTAAATATGCTTAAATCCTTGGCTTCCTGTACAGCTATAACTTTCGGTCTCCACCTCTTTGGTAGACTCCTTAAGATCTTACGATCTTGGTCTTGGTTATCGTAAGTTCTTCCGAGAGCTTTAAGTCTATTGATAATTGTTTGAAATCTTCCAAACATTTGATCATTAGCTTCTTCATCTTTCATTTTGAAAAGCTCGTACTGATGCACAAGAATACTTATCTTGGACTCTCTAACTTGATTTGTACCTTCGTGTGCGATGGATAATGTATCCAACATCTCCTTCGCAGTATCGCATCCGTGGACTTTATCTTACTCACTTCTGCTTAAGGCACAACTCAAAAAGAACTTTACCTTCGAGTTTAGTTAAAATCTCGCCTTTTGATCAGCAGTCCATCTGATTCGTTGAATAAGATTTCCTTCTTCATCTACTGGTATGTATGGTCCATTCTCTATTATGTCCCAAAGGTTAATATGAGTAGATTCGATAAACAACCGCATCCTATCTTTCCAGTAGTGATAGTCTTCTCCGTTAAACGCTAGAGGTCTAGTGACTAAGGCACCTTCAGAAATGTATGTATGTGATTCCGCCATGAATCTTGATCCACACTTTGTTACAGTGATCCTTGGACACCAAGCTCTGATACCAATTGAAGTGAATCACACGTTAATACAAGACTTAATACACAATATACAAATGCACAAGAAGGGGGGTTGAATTGTGTATTCTTTTTCATTGATCCCCTTGTAAACAATTTCTTTAAAAGAAACTTGTTCTTTTCAAAAACTACTGAAAATCAATGTTGTAAAATATTTTTGAAATTCTTGTATGAAAATAGCAAGATCGAAAATTCAAAGTTAAGAGAGAGTTGAGAGTTGAGAGATGTTGACACAACAGTTTTATATTTGTTCACCCTAAACCGTGGGCTACATCCAGTCCTCAGATATCTTTCTGAGATTTCACTATCTCCCAAATCCTTACAAGTATTCTTTGATACTGAGCCTCTTCAGGTCTTTTACAACAAGTATTCTTTCACTCTTAGCCTCTTCAGGCTATCTGCTCTTCTTTCAATTGAAAGGTATTTTGAGCTTTGTTACAGATAAAGATAGCTCTAAGTTTTCACACAATAATATTTCTCAGATCACTAAACTTTTCAGAATTGCTAATCTTCTTCAGTCTTCGACTTTGACTCGTATTTATAGCCTTTGTCTTCAACTGCTTCTTGATAACTCCTTTCTTCTTATTTCTTGATCTTTCAAGAATCAGTTATTCAGTTGAGTTCTGTAACTAACTCAAACTGATTAGTCATCCGACGTTTTTTTATTCTTTCGTCTCACTTCTTTCATTTGATGTTTTTCCTTGCACTTCTGTCTTATTTTCACTTTTATTTGATTTTTTTTTGCGCTTCTGTTTGATTTTTGCTTTTGCGCCTTGCGTCTCACTTTTTATCTTTACGCCTTGCGTCTCAGTTTCTATCGTCTCATTTTTTATTTGTGCTTCTGTTTGTCTTTTGTTTCCATGCTTCCATCTATCTTTTATTTCCGCGCTTCCGTCTGCTTTTCTATCGTCTATCTTTCGTCTGACTTTCCATCGTCTGATTTTTCTATCGTCTAACTTTTAGCTTCGCACTTTTGTCTGATATTTTTCTGCTTCTGTCTTACTTGCTTCTTTCATTATTATTTGTTCTTCATCAAAATCATTTTCGTAAAGTCATTTTGACTTAACAGTTTTCTTTTTCCACATACGTCTGATCTTCCTCGAGATGAACGATAATTCATCATCTTCTTCGCTTGAATCTGGTTCAGATTCACTGGAATCGTTATTCTTGACTTCCTCGATTTTTAGCGCTTTTGATGATGAACCTCTCTTCTTCTGAATCTTGTGGTTCTTTTTTCTAGCCTTCAATACTATAGATTTATCCTGTCTAGGTTTATCTTCTGCATCGAGTTCGACTTTATATATCTTCAAGGATCCAAGCAATTCATCAAGCTTTAACACGCTCAAATCCTTGGCTTCTTGCACAACAGTGATCTTTGGTCTCCATCTTTTCAGTAAGCTCCTGAGAATCTTTCGAATGTGATCTTGATTATCATAGACTCTCCTGAGAATTTTAAGTCTATTAACGATAGTTTGAAATCGTCCAAACATCTGATCGATAGACTCCTCTTCCTTCATCTTGAACAATTCATACTGGTGTACAAGAATGCTCATCTTGGATTCATTTACTTGACTGGTGCCTTCGTGTGCGATGGATAGGGTATCCCACATCTCCTTCGCAGTATCGCATCCGTGAACTTTATCGTACTCACTTCTACTTAGGGAACATCTTAGGAAGAACTTGACCTTTGAGTTCAGCTGGAATCTTGCTTTTTGATCAGATGACCATCTCGTACGTGGAATGGCATTCCCTTCCTCATCTACTAGTGTATATGGTCCATTCTCTATAATCTCCCAAAGATCAATATGAGTAGACTCAATGAAGGGCCACATCCTGTCTTTCCGATAATGGTAGTCTTCTCCATTAAAAGCAGGAGGTCTATTGACGGAGGCGCCTTCAGCTATGTAAACGTGTGATTCTGTCATGGATCGTTATCCACACTTTGTGATGGTGGTTTTTGAACATCGAGCTCTGATACCAATTGAAGTAAATCACGCGTTAGTATAGCCTTAATGTTCAATACACAAAATACACAAGAAGGGGGGTTGAATTGTGTATCCTTTTTCTTGAAAACAATCTCCTTCCCAATTTCTTTGAAAACTTGCTTTTTGATAACCGTTTCTTTCTTCTTGTTTCTTGTTCTTTCAAGAAACAGTTATTCAGTTGAGTTCTGTAACTAACTCAAATTGATTAACTATCTGACGTAGTATCGGTTCTTCTTCTTAGTTTTTCTTTCGTCTCATTTTCTCTTCCGCTTCGTCTTATTTTCATTCATCTTAGTTTCTACCGCGTCTTACTTCTTACGTCTTAGTTTTGCTCCACTTTGTCTTACTTTCTTTGCGTCTTAGTGTTGCTCCTCTTCGTCTTTCTTTCTTTGCATCTTAGTTTTGCTCCGCTTCGTCTTAGTTTATTGCACTTTGTCTTACTTTCATACGCTTCGTCTTAGTTTGTTGCGCTTCGTCTTAGTTTGACTTCCGTTTTGTCTTAGTTTGACTTCTGCTTCCGTCTCCTTTTAGCTTCTGCTGCTCCGTCTCATTTTGGCTTCCACCTCAGTCTTAGTTTCCTTCAGCCTTACCAAAATGGTTCATCACTTTCTAATATTATTATTATTTTATTTTCATCAAAATTATTAATCGTACAGTCATTTTGGCGTAACAAGGTAAGCTTGAAGCTAAATTTGACAAGTGTCTATTTGTAGGATATCCTAAGGAAACTATAGGATATCAGTTTTACCAAGTTTCAGAACAAAAGGTGTTCGTTTCAAAACATGTTGTCTTTTTAGAGAAAGAGTTTCTTCTAAGAGAAGACAGTGGGAGCAAAATTGAACTTGTGGAAGTTCAAGATGCTCAAACAGATGCAGATCAACTACTTAGACTCGAGACTATTATTCATAAAGATGAAATAATAGTTCAACCTTCTGACACACAAGAAGTCCATAGTTTGGGTAGGATACGTTATGTTCCTAAGAGATACGGATTTCTCATAAGTGAACATGGCGACGTGTTGCTCATAGAAGATGATGAGGCTATTACCTATGAGGAGGTTCTAAAGAGATCAGAATCTAAAAAATGGCTTTAAGCTATGAAATCCAAAATGTATTCCATGTATCAAAACCAAGTATGGACTTTGGTTGACCCACCCGAAGGGATAAAACGCATAAGGTGCATGTGAGTTTTCAAGAAGAAAACTAACATGGAGGGTAATGTAGTTACCCATAAAGCTAGGCTTATAGTTAAAGTTTATCATCAAAGGCAACGAGTTGACTATGATGAAACGTTTAGCCTAGCTTCTATGCTTAAATCCATTAGGATAATCCTAGCCATTACTGCCTATTATGATTATGAGATACGGAAAATGGATGTGAAGATGACATTCCTTAATGAAAACCTAACTAAGGATGTGTATATGACACAACCTAATGGTTTCATAACCATGAATGGAGAAAATGTATGCAAGCTTCAGAAATCCATTTATGGATTGAAACAAGCATCCAGGAGTTAGAATATCTGATTTGATAAGGCAATCAAAAAGTTTTGTTTCTCACAAAATCCAGATGAATTGTGTGTGCATAAGAAGGTTAATGGGAGCGTAATCGTGTTCCTTGTACTATATATAGATGACATATTGCTAATAGGAAACAATGTCTCAACCTTGCAATCAGTAAAAATTTGGTTAGCTAGGAAGTTCTCTATGAAAGACTTTGGAAAAGCAACTTATATTTTCGGGATAAGGATCTATAGAAATAGATCTAAGAGATTTCTTAGTCTTTCTCAATCTACATACATAGACAAGATGTTAAAGAGGCTTAGCATGGAGCAGTCTAAGAGAGTTTATCTTCCTATGGTACATGAGATTACACTCTCTAAATCTATGTGTCCAAAGACACAGGATGAGAGGACCCGCATAAGTTTGATTCCTTATGCTTTAGTTATAGGATCAATCATGTACGCTCTTAGAGTATATGATACCAGTCGAACCCTGGTAGGGGTCATTGGGTGGCTGTCAAGAATATCATTAAGTACTTGAGAAAACTAAAGATGTATTCTTGGTATATGGAGAAGGTGAACTTGTGGTAAGCAGGTATACTGATGCCAGCCTTTAATCTGATAGGGATGACTCCAGATCCCATTCTAAATATGTATTCACACTAAATGGTGGTGCAGTCAGTTGGAAAAGTTCTAAATAAGAGATGATTGTTTATTCAACAACAGAGGTGGAGTACATTGCAGTTTCAGAAGTGGCAAAGGAAGCGGTTTGGATCAAGAAGTTCATCATGGAACTTAGTGTGGTTCCAAGTAGTGCAGTTATATTGTGACAACAATGGGGCTATGGCGTAGGTGAAGGAACTGAGGTCTCATCAAAATTCTAAACATATACTCATGCGCTACGATTTGATTAAAGAGATCAATGGTAGAAATGATGTCAAGATAGAGAGAGTTCCGTTGATTAGAATATAGTTGATCCGTTGACTAAGCCTATTTTCCAAAAGAGTTTTGTGTCACATGTACACGCCTATGGTATTAGATATCAATGCGATTGGCTTTAGTGCAGGTGGGAGTTTGTTAGAAAAGTGCTCTAAAGGAAATCACCTTTAGCACTTATTGTACAAATCATTTTATGATTAATAAAGGAATTTTTCATTATTTCGATGTTCATACGTTTATAAATTTGTTGTTGATCTTAAATTGAATTAATGAAGTCCTTGATATAAAACTTAGCATGGAGGAAATCATGATGAGATCATGATAATGAAATTCCTATCATTTGTAATTATGTTAGTATCTAAACTTTCCCAAGTCAGAGGATTAATGAAATGGGATATCATTAATCTGAACAAACTAGCGCATGTTATATTCCTTGATTATATTAAACAGTATATCTCATAAGTTGTAGACATGAGTTGTTTAGAGTTAACATATAGATGCTTACTAAGGGTAGTAAGTACATTGGATTGACCTACTATGAGACAATCATATAGATATTCTATTCCAGTGTCAATAATAGTCTCATAATAGCAATAGTGCAAGTATCCTTTGACTTGAGGTGCTCAAGGGTATCTCAGATACTGATCTTGTGCTTTGACTCCATTCATTGGTGCCTTTCAGGGGTTGCTCACAGGGTGGTGATTGGGTACAACTAGAGGTATTCGGAAGTAATTGAGTACCCAATAAAGGATTCACCGCTCCTGATAGAAGGAGATGATACCCACGTCCTCTTGTTAAGATCATTACTCGGGAGTCTCTGGCCAGAGCAGATATGTGTCATAAAGAGAGTTTTCAATGATATATAGAATAGTGAGATCCTCAGGACAAGATCTAATAACACCTGGACTAGATGTGACGTAGTTAGTCTAGTGGGACTAGTGACATAGTGATCTAATAACGAAAGTAATTTTAATATTATTTTGTTGTTTTTTTCTCTTATTAGAAATTGATTATATTATCCTATTTTAATTAATTTGTGTATTGTATATGGATAATCAAACTTTCGTTATTGTTCCGTTATTTATGTATGAACCTATTGGGTAATATGAATTGATGATTTTAATGCGTTCATTGAATTGTTAATTTCAAACTCATTGCTAGAATTTTAATATAATCCGTAATTGTTATGTTGCAGTTCATATGTAGCGACTAATGATTCGTAATGATTAGGGATAACATGACCTAGGTTAAATGACGCATCGTATGTGGCTGTTGCCTTAGTTAATCGGTTTTCCTAATTCGTAATGCTACCGCCTAATTAAATCTAGAGATCGTATCCTAGGTTATTCAGTGGTTAGGTTTAATTAACGATCATATCTTGATTAAACAAACCCTAAGGGAAAACTCAGGTTAATTATTAACCTACGATTAATAATTACTAGGAAAGGTTAAAGAACGACAAATTAATAAGATATGCTTAGTCAGGGTGTAGGCTGAGATTAAACCGAAGAACTGGGTCTTTACCAAATTTTCCACTTTTTCATTTTATGCATGTTTTCTTTAATTTGTTTTTATTAGTTAGTTTTAATTTTATTTTCTTGTTCCAAAAATCCAAACCCCCCCTTTTTAATAAACACCGATTAATTTCATTTCTTAAACTTAACACACACACTCTGTGGGATCGACCTAGACTCACCATTGCTATAGTATTAGTCTAGTTATTTTATTTTGACTAGCGTTATGACGCGCGGTCAATGACATGTTGCTAGATACCTCTCTTGACCTACTTGAATTAAGTGTTAATTCAAGCAGCCAACATAATCGAGAACTTAATGAGTCACACATATAGGAGATCCGAAGGATGAGTAAAATGGTCTTAAATGGTGATTTAAGATATGAGAGAGTGTTTCGAGATTGTATCGTGATGTGATCGTGGTAGAAAATGTTGCATGGAATGGATTAGAAATAAGTGATGTTGGTTTCCATTAATGCATGTTATTCATGGTTATTAACTTCCAATTACTTCCATTAATGTATGTTATTCATGGTCATTAACTTCCTATAACTTCTATTAATGCATGTTACTCATGACTATTAACTTCCTATAACCTTCCATTAGTGATGGAGATTATGGAAGGCCAAATGGTGCAAAAAATTGAGATGATTTTCGTGCATTTGGTGTAAGACACATAAAAAAAGAAAAATAAAGATTCTTTTTCTTACACACACACTTTTTCTCTCTAACTCTCTTAAGAGTTCTTGTCTTTGCTAGCACAAAGAAAGAATTCCAGCCATCTTGCTAGACCCCGCTCTCGAAGCCCGACCATCGGTGCAGAACCCCATTTCCGAAGTCCAACTATCCGAACGGAGTCACGAACCATTGGGCCCGAGTCTCGACCCCCAGGGTGAGTCGTCGAGACAACCAAAAGAAATACAACGTGTTAAGTCATTTAAAGTGCATATAATTTGAGCGTAATTATTGTTAAGGTGTTGAAATTATTATCTGAATTTAATAGAATTGTTCTATAATTGTTTACAGATGGTTTTCAACACTCTAAGGACGAAAAAGGACCAAAAAGGCGTAAAAGAAAGAAAGAAATTCGAAATCCCCAATCTGGACGAAATTCAAAGACTAGGCGTAGGCACGCCTAAGGTCATAATCCTAAATCTGCTGATTTCCAGAATTTGTCTTCAATTAGAACACAATCGCAAAGATTTTCTGGAGTCCTTTTCAAGAAGTTTCCCACCTAAACTAGAAGATTATCTAATTGGGATAAAATCAAATCAAGATTATGAAAGAAATTCAATTGGAGAAGGAAACTTATGTGATTGCCGCAGCTTTTATATATATGTATTGGGTTTAAAGGAAAGTGGGGGTAGTCATAGATTAGATCAGGTTTTATGGGGGTAGTCAGATTAGATCAGGTTTTATGGGAGTAGTAGATTAGAATAGGTTTTAGAATAAGGTTTAGGATCATCGTATTCTCTATTTTTATTCTCCAGAAGTGCCGCACCTTGATTTATTATTTTGCCTGCGTTAACCAACAGATCATCGAATTCTTTTCTTTTCCAGAAGTTGCCGCATCTCCTTTGCTTCTTATTTCTTCGTCAACTGCCGCACATCAATTCCTTTTGCTTCTTATCTTTCATTATTTACATCACATTCTCTATTTCTCCTGCAACTTCCGCAATTGATTTATTTCTTGTCTTTCACTATTTCAACAGTATCATCGCATTCCCCTCCTTTGTTGTCGCATTTAGTTTACTCATCTTTTATAATTTAATTCTTTTACAATTTCAAGTAGTAAACGTAGGCTTAGGAACTTTGGTTAATTAAATTTTCTGGTTTTTGTCTTTAAGTTTCTGCATAGATTTCAATTAGGGATTTTATTATTTTCAATAAAGACAAGTTATGGACACAATTTCTTTTATTATTTCTTTTGATTTCAATTTAATTATGATTAGTTAATTTTCTTATCTTGGTTAAGGGATCCATGTTACATGTTATTTTGGTG
>JANZLC010015060.1:0-11320 GCA_026413385.1 Erythroxylum gracilipes
ATTTCTTAGAATTTTCCGACTCTAACGTAGAGGGGTTAATCCTAATTGCTACTTGTGGTTACCAAAATTGAACGTCAAATTTTGTTAACCTAGCGATTGAATCGATTAATCTCTAGTTGCGCACCTAGAAACTAACAAATTCAATTAAAAAGATGAAATTATCCAATGTTCGTTAACAATATAAAAAATATTTAGAAAATCTCACCACAATAACATGGAACATGGATCCCTCAACCAAGAATAGATAATTTAGCTACTCATAATTGAATTGAAATCAAAAGAAATAATAAAAGAAATTGTCTCCATAACTAGTCTTTTAATAAAAGGAACGAAAATAACAAGTGTAATTGTGCAGAAATTATAAGGCAAGAAACCAGAAAATTGCAATAGCCCAAAAATCCCTAAGCCTATGACAACACTTCTTGGAAGGTGCAGGAAAATTAAACCATAAAACCCAAAAGGAATCAATTGTGCGGCTGCCCCCAAGTAGAGAATACGATGATCCACTGCTTAAGACTTTCAGGAAACATAAATCAAAAAAACACCAGAAGAGAAGATGCGGCACTCCCCCAGCAACAAAAAATATATGATGCCCCCTTTCTCTAACCCTAAAACCACATGTATATGTGCGACAATCAACATTAACTTCCTTCTTGAATTAAATCTCTTCATTATCTTGATTTGACTTTGTCCAGATTGATTGGTCTTTTATTTTCGGTGGGAAACATCTTGAAAAGAAGTCCAGCAGATCTTGGGCAATTGTGTTCTAATTGGAAACAAAATATGTAAAATCTGCAGATTTGGGATTCTGACCTTAAGCGTGCCCACGCCTAATCTTTGAATTTCGACCAATCTTGAGATTTCGGATTTCTTGCCATATTTTTCTTCTTTTGATCCTTTTTCGTCTTTACGGCATTGAAAACCATCTGTGAACATTTAACAAATAATTCCATCAATATTTGAGTATCAATTTCACAAATCAATCAAAATTAATACCAAAACATATGAAATTTAAATGACTTATCAGAATATGACACAATAGATTTGTACTGGTTCCAGTGATGGATCCAAGGAGGGGCCAGCAGGGGCTATGGCCCCCCCAAGACTAATTTTTTTTTTAAAAATGCTTTGTTAATTGAAATCTGGCCCCCCTTCTCTAAAACGAAAAAATTTTGTCCTTCCCTCTCAAGACTAAAATTTTTTTTCCTTGCCCCCCCAAGACTAAAATCCTGGATCCGTCGCTGACTGGTTCGGCTTATAACGAAGCCTACATCCAGTCCCCAAGTATCCAACTGAGTGATTCACCATAAAAGCCAAGTAATAACTTGATGAGCCTCTTCAAGCTCACAAATGTATATTTTTCAAGATTCTTCAACCTTCCATAGTAGTAGTATTTTGCTAGCCTCTACAAGCTCTCAATAAGAAATGTATGAAAGATTTAATTTTCTCTCTGAATGGAGTGATATCACTTTCTAAATCATAAAAGTTTGATATAACTTTCAAGAATATTGAAGTTCTAAGATATTTTGCAAGTCTCATATTTTTCGTAAATACAATGGCTCTTCCTTAAATAGACATTTTCTTCAACTAACCATTGCTTAATCTTCGATATTATCTCTGTTGAAATCTTTGATACATTAAGATAAGCGTTATGTCAAGGCTCTCAGAGCAAATTATTCGAATTAGTAAGATCCTTCCAGATGTCATGGAACCATTTCTAAATAGGTAAGTTCATAAAGAAGATTCCTGCAAGAAAGAAAGCAATTATTCTATTATTTTATTTCCTTTTAAAAAATATATCGTTGCTTATATAAGGAAATAAATCTAATTTGAATTTTGAAATATTATACAATTATCATCAAAATTGTTAATCATAAACTTTAAGCTAACAATCTCCCCCTTTTTAATGATGACAAACAATAATAGATATATTTTCAAACTTTAAATATTAATAAAGGATTTCAAAAGATAGTTGTAAATTTTATTCGCAGTTATGATTAGAAGGAGCCTGACTTTTCAAATCATTTCAGCAGAATATATCAGCAATAACAAATATATCATCAAGGCAATATTGAAAATATATCATAGATTCAAAGTAAGACGTATACAATGTATACCATTAACTATTCTTGCCTTTTTTCATTATAAAAAAATAGAGGAAAAATATCTAAGGCATCAAACAATATTATAAGTATGTAAGAACAGACCAAGCAAGAAAAATAAAGTTATTGAAGAGATTCAAAGATTTTTCTGAGCAAAATTTGCAGGTCAAGAAGATGATTTTGCATGCTATCTATTTGTTCTTGATTGGCTTGAATATCCTGCAATTGTTGTTATTTGTACTATTTTCATCTGAAGGAGAGACAAGAATTTGTTGGTCTAAAGCAGGATCTAAGTTTTCTGCTACTCTTTCAAATATTTTTCTACCCAGACATTGTTTTGCAATTTGTATCCAAATTGGTAGGGAATGGAAAGGTGAAACTTAACCGGTGCATACCAATTTAGATTTGCAAAATGAACTCTATAATAGATGAAAATCTTAGTAAGAAACATCCTATAAGGTAGATAGATAATCGGTGGTATTCTTATGATTCCCTTTATCCACCATAAACCTCAAGATCATTGCTAGAGGATTCATTATGCTCCCTTTTAGCAAATTATACTCTACTTAAGTGTCCAGCAAACTACACTTTTCAATAGAGCTACTCTTGGGAAAGATTGAGGTAGCTGATAATGATGCAAGGCATCGTGGTAGTAAATCTAATTGCCTGTTCCTGGGTCTCCCATCTTGGGTGTTTACAGCATAAAGGAATATGGATATAACAACTTCTATCAATTCCAAATCATTGACATCCCACTTATGAAAAGGAAAATTAGTTCTCCCTGTAGGAGTTATGGCCAGTATATCTCTTAAAATTTATTTTAAAATTAAAATGTCACTTTCATACACCCATGAGTCAATGACTAGCTTTCCATAAATTTCTTCTTTTCTCTACTCATATGTGTGTAGAATGTCCTGACTAGCTCATCATATACGGTCTCATCTAATTTTAAAAAAATTTCCCAACCAATGGCAACAAAGTAAGGAAAGATAAGTATACTTGTGTCATCAAACATTATGGGAGGCAAGATCCACCCAGCAACCATCTTTCTTTTCTTGTATTGCATTTTATAGTGGACTTCAGCTTCCATTGATTGAAACATTTTTTGTGGTGTTGATGTCTTGCCTTTTTGTGCAACTATCATTATTTTCTTTGCCCTTTTTTCTTTAGGAATTATCTCTTCATGAAATAGCTCATTTCTATCAATGGGGTCCTTAACAGTATCTTCAGTCATAGAAGTTTTGCCTTTCTTTATTTCTTCACTTTTTCTTTTTCTTTTTCTAGATTCTTCTTTCTCTTTCTTTTCAAGATGAGGAGTTTCTTTTATGTATAGATTGCTTTGCCATACTTGTTCTAGTCCTTGGTCGTCTACGCAACGAAGCAGGTTCTTCATCTGAATCATTATCATTTGTAATCCAGTGCACTTCAGGTACTTTTTTTATCTTTAAGATTGGGTTTAGGAGGTGTGGATGTTTTTAGAGTAGGAATGGGTAGAGATAGAATAGGTGTTTCTAATAATTGGGGTTTAGAAGAGATAGCTTCAGTAACAACAGCTTCACTATGTCTACTAGTAGAAATTGGGGATTTTTTTTTTCCTTTTGATTTGGTTAGTGTCATTGTAGGTAAGGAGTTTTTGGAGAAAAGAGCAAAGAGAAGGCAAGAAGTTAGGGTGTTAAGAGGAAGAGAACGACGTTTATGAGAAAAGAACAATGAAGAGTAGAAGAGAGAAGACTGTTTTTGGTATGTTAAACGATTCTTGAGCGTTGATCTCATGTGAGGATGGGCAGTCGTACATGCTAAAAGAGGATGTGTGATGCTTATCTTCTATCAGACATGTACGGAGCGTTGTTAAAATAGCGCACGTGTTTTTTAAAAGCTGAAACAACGCCATGAAAAACTTCCTTTTTAGGAAACGAGTCATCTACTCTATAAAATGGAGAGGAGCCTTCTAAAATAGGAGGGGCCTTCTAAACTAGAAGGGAGCCTACTAAAGGATTGGACTAGAAGGAGCCTGCCAAAAGGAAGTAGCATAGAAAATTCATACAAAAATAATATCATATAGTCTGCACATACCAAGTTCTTTTCTTAACACGTAAAATATATCTTCAAAGAGTGGCTTAGTGAAAATATCAACTACTTGATTTTCAGTATTAACATTCAAAAGATCAACAGTTCCTTCTAAAACATGATCTCTAAGACAATGATGTTTGATTTATATATGCTTAGTCCTAGAATTATGCATAGGATTTTTGAAAGATTTATTGCACTACTATTATCACATAATGTAGAAATATGATTAAAGCTCATAGAGAAATCCTAGAGTTGATGCTTCATCTATAATATTTGAGCATAACAATTAGCAACTGCTATATGTTCTGCTTCATTTTTTAAAAAAGTTGTGTAATTTTATTTCTTGCAAGACTAATAAACTAGACATCCTCCAAGAAATTGACAGTGACCACTTGTGCCTTTTCTATCCACTTTATCACCTGCATAATCTGTATCACAATAGCAAACTATGTTAAAAGAATCAATTTTTGGATACCATAGTTCGAAGTCCATAGTTCTGTGAGGATATCAAAAGATCTTTTTGACTGCTTGAATATGGTTTTCTTTTGGATCTAATTGAAAACGTGTGCAAAGGCACACATTAAACATAATATCTAGTCCTGAGCTTATAAGATATAGTAGTGACCTGATCATTCCTTTATATTTTGTCCCATCCGTAGCCTTGCCTTTTTCATCCTTATCAAGTTTATTTCTAGTGTAAATAGGAATACCTATGGGTTTGGCATTTTCGAAGTGATACTTCTTGATGAGTTCTTTTGTGTATTTGTCTTGGCTATTGAAGATCTCTCTTTCTATTTGTCTAATTTGAAATTCGAGAAAGAAAGATAATTTTCCCATCATGCTCATTTCAAACGGCCCCTACATTAATGTTAAGAATTCTTCAGAGAAAGATTAATTAATGGCACCAAATTTTATGTCATCAACATATATTTGTACTATGAGTAAATCATTCTCCTTTTTCTTAATAAATAAGGTTTTATCTACCTTTCCTCTTTTGAAGTTATTCTCAAGTAAATTCCTCAACCTCTTATACCATGCTCAAGGGGCCAATTTTAGACCATACAGTGCTTTAGTCAGCTTTATCAAGTATTCAAGATGGTTTTCATCTTCAAAGTTTGGAGGTTGCTTAATAAACACTTCTTAGTTAATATATCTTTTAAAAAGGCATTTTTAGCATCCATTTGGAACAATTTAAAGCTTCTATAATATGCAAAGGCAAGTAAAATTCTAATCGATTCCAGTCTATCAATAGGTGCATAAGTTTCATTAAAATCAATACATTCCTATTGATTATAACCTTGAGCTACAAGTTTAGCTTTGTTTCTTACCATTTTATAATTTTTTTTAAGTTTATTTTGAAATACCCAATGAGTTCTAATGACTGACTTGTTTTATAGACGAGGTACTAGATTCCAAACTTTGTTTTTGTCAAACTGATTCAGTTTGTCTTTCATTGCTAAAACCTAATTTTCATCAATAAGAGCCTCTTTAACAGTCTTTGGTTCTAATTATGAGATAAGGGCAACAAAGTTATTTTTGAAGGATGATCTGGTTCTTAGAATTTCAAAAGGGTCTCCCAAAATGTATTGATGTCTATCTTGACCTCTCCATTCTTTTAGTGTTCTTTATTGCGTAGGCTTTTGCTGAGAGGAAGGAGTCTGTTCCATCCTGGCTTCAGAGGGACCTTTTTTGTAACATCCCAGATCACCCTCTTACAGATATTGTCTGCTTTGGGCCTTGGCCCAGCCAAGCCCTCACGTTTTTACTTTTCTCAAGGCCTTCCCAGTAGGTCACCCATCCTAGAGCTACTCTCACCCAAGCACGTTTAACCTTGGAGTTCCGATGGGATCTGGTGCGTTAGGCTAGGGAAAACATGTATGTAAGGGAGAGGTATTCGTACCCTTATAAGGCGTACTTCGTTCCCCTCTCCAACTGATGTGGGATCTCATACTCTCCACTCCCTTAGGGCCCAGCCCTTTTTGGGGTCCAGCCTAACTGGCACAACAGTTCGAGTACCAGCTTTGATACCACTTGTAACATCCTAAATCACCCGCTTACAAATATTGTCCGCTTTGGGCCTTGGCCCAGCTAAGCCTCACGGTTTTACTTTTTCCGAGGCCTTCCTTACAGGTCACCCATCCTAGAGCTACTCTCACCCAAGCACGTTTAACCTTGGAGTTTTGATGGGATCCGGTGCGTTAGGCCAGGAAAAACGCATCTGTAAAGGAGAGGTATCTTATGAGGTATACTTCGTTCCCCTCTCCAACCGATTTGGGATCTCACACTCTAAACGCGTCTGTAAGGGAAGGCCTAGCCTCATGCTAGTCTATCCGGCCTGTGAACTGGCTTTGATACCATCTTGTAACACACCAGATCACCCACTTACAGATATTGTCCGCTTTGGGCCTTGGCCCAGTCAAGCCCTCACGATTTTGCTTTTCCCGAGGCCTTCTCAAGAGGTCACCCATCCTAGAACTACTTTTACCTAACCACATTTAACCTCGAACTTTTGATGGGATCTACCGGTACCACATCGGGCCCGTGACATTTTTGATCTTATGATTTGATAGTACTATAGATGTAGTCGATGTATTTTTAGGAACTAAGGGATGCTCTTCATCATCTGAATCGGCTACTATTGTCGAAGGTAGTGCTTCATCAAACACTATGTGTATTAATTCTTCTATCTTCTTTGTTCTTTTGTTGTAAACTCTAAATTCTTTACTAGTGGTACTGTAACCTAAAAAGATAGCTTTATCAGATCTCGCATCGAACTTTCCAAGGTTGTCTTTCCTAATATTTAGAACGAAGCATTTGCAACCAAATTCTTGAAAGTAAGCGTCATTTGTTTTTTTTTTCCTTTCCACAGTTCATAGGTGGTCCTTTTCAAAATAGGTCTTATAAGGCACCTGTTAAGTATGTAACAAGCAATTGACACAACTTTTACCCAATAACCATGAGGTAGACTACTTTCTCATAGCATTGTTCTGGCCATATCAATAAGAGCCCTATTCTTTCTTTTAGTAACTCCATTATGCTAAGGAGTCTTTGGGCATGAAAATTTTTTAGTTATAACATTTTTGTCACAAAACTCTTCTAATTTCTTGTTGTCAAATTCTCCTCCATGATCGCTTCGAATAGATGTGATGCAGTATCCTTTTTAGTCTAAATTTTTCTACAAAAATTCTTAAAGACTTCGAAAGTATCATCCTTATTTGATAGAAAATAAACCTATGTAAATCTAGAATAATCATCTACTATAACAAAGTTATAATGTTTACAACCAAAGCTTTGAGTCCTAGTAGGACCAAATAAATCCATATGCAAATGTTCAAGTGGTTGGTTAGTAGATATAATATTTTTAAAAGGGAAGCCACTTCTGATTTGTTTTCCTTTTAAACAAGCTTCATAAACCTGAGTATTCTCAAACTTCAGATCAGGTAGTCCTCCTACTAGCTCATTTTTGAAAATTTTTGATAAGATCCTCATGCTAGCATGTCCAAATCTTCTATGCCAAATAAATGAACCCTTTTCTATTAAAAAAAAACATTTGACATTTTGTGAAGACATATCTTCAAGTTAAGCATAGTATATGTTGTGATTTTTAGGACTAATAAACATAAAATTGTCATTAAGATTATCGATAATTTCATAATGAGATGCATAGAAAGTAACTCTATAACCTTTATCATATAATTGGCTTAGGCTCATCAAGTTATATTTCAATCCATCAACATAAAGAACATTATCAATAGAGGTAGAGATATAGTCACCAATTTTAACAATTCCGGTGACTTTTGCCATGTTTTTGTCTGCAAAGACAACACTACTTCTGTCTTTTCTTTCAATGTAGTTGAAATGTGATATTTCACCTATCATATGTCTCAAACAACCACTATCAATTTGTTAAGCCAAGAAGACTTCACGTCTATTAATTTTGGTGACAATCAAATAATAATAATATTAGAAATAAATGAACTGTTTTGATAAGTATGTTAAGCATGCAGCAAAACACAGAAGAAGTAGAAAACACAGAAGAAGTGGAAAACACAAAAGAAGCGCAAAACACAGAAGAAGTACAAAACACAGAAGAAGAGGGAAAAACAAAAGAAGTGCAAAACACAGAAGAAGCGCAAAATACAGAAGAAGTGGAAAACACAGAAGAAGCGGAAAAACACATAAGAAGTGCAAACACAGAAGAAGCGGAAAAACATAGAAGAAGCGCAAAATACAGAAGAAGTGGAAAGCATAAAAGAAGCGAAAAAACACAAAAGAAGCGCAAAACACAGAAGAAGTGAAAA
Organism: Erythroxylum gracilipes; assembly: GCA_026413385.1. NCBI lineage: Eukaryota > Viridiplantae > Streptophyta > Magnoliopsida > Malpighiales > Erythroxylaceae > Erythroxylum > Erythroxylum gracilipes. Next base: position 8,474 of record JANZLC010015060.1, read on the forward strand.
AGACAGAAGAAACACAAAACACAGAAGAAGTGGAAAACATAGAAGAAGTGGAAAACACAAAAGAAGCGCAAAACATAAAAGAAGTGGAAAACACAAAAGAAGTACAAAACACATAAGAAATGGAAAACACAGAAGAAGTAGAAAACACAGAAGAAGCAGGAAAACACAGATGATATAGAGATGAAGATACTCTAGTACGTCGGACGGTTAGTCAAATAGAGTTAGTTACAGAACTCAACTGAATAACGGTTTCTACAAGAAATAAGAAGTAGTTGAAGACATAGGATATAAATACCAGTCGTAGTCGAAGACTGAATAACTTTCGGTTTTCAACTTTTAGCTCGCAAGTTATTACTTACAAAGAAAAATTTTGTATTCAAAGTGTGATACACGAGAGCAAACTATACTGTAACAAAAAGCTCACAATATCTTTCTAATGAGAGAAAGGAAACGCTAAGAGCCTGAAGAGGCTAAGATAGCGAAAACAATACTTTGTGTAAGAGACCTGAAGAGGCTCTGAAAGGGAGAAAAGAATACTTGTAAATTTGAAGAAGTATAGTGAAATCTCAGACGAACTCTGAGGACTGGACGTAGCCTAAGGTTTGGGGTGAACCAGTATAAAATCGCAGTGCCTATCTTCTAACCTTTCACTTTAATTTCTATTGTTCTTGAATAAGTATATAGAAGTTATTTGCGATTTAACTACGTAGCTATTCTTGTATAACATTGTTAATATTTATTTAATAAGTTTTGAAAAAGTTATTTTCAAGGAATATCAAAGCTTTTGTATTCACGAAAAGAATACACAATTCAACCCCCCTTCTTGTGCATTTTGTATATTGTACGTGAATTCTATATTAACAAGTGATGTACTTCAGTTGGTATCATAGATCGGTTTTCAAAAACCACCGTTACAAAGTGAGGAAAAAGATCCATGGCTGAATCACATGTTTTTATAGCTGAAGGTACCTCCGTCACAAGACCTCCTGCATTCATTGGTGAGGATTATCATTATTAGAAGGACAGGATGCGGCTCTTCATAGAATCCACACACATTGATCTTTGGGATATCATCGAGAATGGACCAACATACCAATGGATGATGAAGGAAATACCATTCCTCGTACCAGATGGTCAGTCGATCATAAAGCTAGATTTCAATTAAACTCAAAGGCCAAGTTCTTTCTGAGTTGTGCTTTAAGCAGAAGTGAATATGATAAAGTTCATGGATGCGAAACTGCAAAGGAGATGTGGGACACTTTATCCATCGCACATAAAGGCACAAACCAAGTGAAAGAGTCCAAGATCAGTATTCTTGTACATTAGTATGAGCTGTTTAAGATTAAAGAAGAGGAGTTTATTGATCAGATGTTTGGACGATTTCAAACTATCGTTAATGGACTTAAAGCCCTTGGGAGAATCTACGATAATCAAGACCATGTCAGGAAGATTCTCAGAAGTCTGCCTAAAAGACCCAAAGTCACTCCAGTATAAGAAGCCAAGGAATTGAGCCAATTAAAGCTTGATGAATTGCTTGGTCCTTTGAAGATACACGAAGTAGAGCTTGATGCAGAAGATAAACCTATAAGAGACAAATCTATAGCATTAAAGGCTGGTTAGAAAAATCACAAGACTCAGAAAAAAAAGAAGTTCATCGTCAAAGGCATTAAAGATTGAAGAAATCAAGAATGATGATACCAGTGAATCTGAAAAAGATTCAAGTGAAGATGATGATGAATTATCTTTCATTTCAAGAAACATCAGAAGAATGTGGACAAAGAAAGAAAAAGGAAATAAAGATTTTTCTTTTAAGAAAAATAGCAAAGACAAAGTCAAGAACAAGAAGACCTCCATCATTTCCTACGACTGCAACAAACCAAGACACTACAAGTCTGAATGTTCGTTGCTTAGAAGAAAACCAAAGAAAAATAAAGAAAATAAAACAGCATGATGGCAACTTGGGAAGATTTGGATTCGTCCGAATCTAATTCTAATTTAGAAGCATCAGTACAAGAAAATATATGCTTGGTAGCTGAAAAAAAAGGTGACAAGGAGGTAACTTCTAATTTTAATGAACTTCAAGATGCATATTTAGAATTGTTAAAAGATTCACATGTTATACTAAAGCAATATAGATCCTTAAAGAGAAAGTTTGTCGAAAACTTGAAGAACACGGAAGTGTTAGAAAAAGTAAATGTCTGCCTTAAGAAACAAGTAGACAATATGACGAAAAAAGTAACTATAGATAGATTTGAGGAAATTAGTCAGTTGAAACAAAGGAGTAATACCTTTTCAGTAGATTTATCAACCTGTACTGAAAGTACGAAAAAAATGAATGACATGATTGGAAGATATAGACACCTTAATGATAAGAATGGTTTAGGGTTTACTAATAGCAATACTTATTACAAAAAGAATTTTGTTCCTTATAGAAAGAAATATCATTAGTCTTCTTATTATCAATAATTATAAGACTAACCTCAAAGGACTCAATAAAATCTGGGTACCTAAATAGAACATAATATCTACTGCAGATCTCCTTCCTTGGAAAAAGCAACCAGCACCAATGGTATTTGGAAAATGGATGCTCGCGACATATGACGGGAAGAAGTTCTATATTCCTAGATCTTCAAAACAAGAAGTGTTGGACCCTGTTACCGGAGCCCAATATCGGGTACTGAAGCCTGAACTTGAGCTTATGCTACTATATGCCATTCTTATAAACCAACCACAATCAACAATTGAGTAAAACATATTCCATACATTTGTTTACAAATCCAAAAGCAATTGTCATTAATAACAAAATGAAGCGTTTTACAAAGCTTTAATGGCATTTCAAGCCATAAT
>JANZLC010015096.1:0-11317 GCA_026413385.1 Erythroxylum gracilipes
CTCGCCGCTTTCACTGGCACGGACTCGAATACCCCTCTCGGTGTTGAGTTCGGGTCGGTTGGGAGCGGGGTGCTACAAAAGATCACTAGCTTATATCTACCCATTAGTCACTACTCATCTAAAGATAATGTACATTGACCAATTACAAAAGAAAAACACATTAATCTCCAAATCTTCCTTGTGTAGCTACACTTAATCATAATGTGTTCCAAACTTTCTAGTTCCACACAACAAATCTCACAATTCAAAGAACTAATGTTAATCTTAAGTTTGTCCTTCGTAGGTAATTCCCCCTCATCCGTTACCAAAAGATAAATGAAGAAGCAGGTCTAAGGTTTTTATCCCAAACTATTGTAGCCCAATTCACTCTAGTTTGTTTATCTTTTTGCAAAGAGTTTACAATTCTTCATATTAAACTAACCTGATTTTCTAGTCGTCCATTTGATTTTGTCTTGTTTTCCTTGTTGGCATCTTGGTGCTTGGTTCAGAATGAGCTCATCCCTTTGCTACTATAGAAAGGCCAAATCCACTGGTTATTTTCTATAAAACTGCTCACTTTAGTGTCAAAATTCACCAGTCTTCTCAATTGTTATAACTCCTCGACCCTATATAGAAGACCCCTGTAATGCCAGTAATCAAACCAAAAAAGAGTATTATTACCATCCCCAGTTTCATAGAGCACCAGGCTTTGCATCCAATGTCTTGTGCTTAAGATTTCCTTGAGGATCTCATATGTGTCTTGCTTTATCTTCAATGTCCAAATGCTTTCATTTTTTATGATCACGTGATGGATTAATTTCACCCATAAGTCCTCCTTTCTACTGCACAACCACCATAGATTCTTAGCTAGTATGCTTTATTGAGCTCCCTTGAAGAATGTAATCCCAATCGCCTTTGCTCCTTTGATCTACAAATTTTCCTCCAACTAATCTCCGCTTTACATCTTTCTTAATCTGAGCCATTCTATAAAAACTCCCGTAGTCTTCTGTTCTCTTCTTTGAGTATGCTTTTGGGTATAGGAAGATGACTGAGCCAATAGTTTTTGATGTTACTTAGGATTGATTGTATTAGAAGAAGCCTGCCTTCCTAGATAAGGAAGCTATTCCTCCATTGGTTAATCCTTCCATGTATAGAGTCTAGCATTGGTTTGCAATCAACTACACTAACTCTTCGTTGAGAAATTGGTAGTTTAAGGTACTTGAATTGTAACTTTCCTTGTTTCATTCCCATTTCTCTTGCTTTATTAGCTGCTTCGTTACTAGAGTTTTTTGATAAGTAATAACAGCTTTTCTTGGGGTTGTACATCAAAACATAGATATTTTGGAACTCCTCCAAAGAATGCAAGAGTATATTTATAGAGTTTCTCTCTGCCCTACAAAACAAAAGCAGGTCATCCGTAAAAGCGAAGTGGGTCAGTTTCATACCTTTGTATTTATGGTGGAACTGGAATTCAAGGTTTGTACTTGTCTTGCTTGCTAGGAGTATATTTAGGGCTTCCATAAAGAGAATAAACAAGTAAGGAGATAGAGAGTCCCCTTGCCTAAGGCACCTCCTTGCTTTTATTACCTTAGTGGGTTCGTCGTTATCGAGGTCGTGCCAACACACTAACCTATCCATTCCCTGAATTGATATGAGAAATCTGCAGCTTTTAATATAGTGGAGATGAAATTCCAACTAATTAAATCATACACCTTGGTTAAATCAAATCTGACTATGTAATTATCCATTCACCTCTTAGAGTTATACCCTTCCGATAACTCCCAATATAGGAGAATATTGGTGCTTACAAACCTCCCCTTTAAAAATGCATTATGCTCAAGGCTAACTATTTTCACCAAGCTTGATCTCAACCTATTGGCCAAAATCTTTGTAATTATCTTGTATAAGAACTTGCAGTAAGCTATGGGTCTAAAATGCTCCAATCTTTCTACATTGTTCTATTTAGGAACTAGACTTATATAGTTCTTGCTCAACTACTTAAGAATTGCTTTTTTTTTTTTTAAAGAACTCTTGAATTGCTCCTACAAACTCTTCTCCTAATATGTCCCACTTTTTTTTTAAGTCTTCCATTATATTCGTCAGATCTAAGGGATTTATTTGGATTCATAGCAAACACCACCTCCCTAATTTCCTCCCTTGTAACTTCCCTGATCAATTGGCTATTTCTGTCATCATTAACCTTCTTGATTCTTAAGATCACCTTATTAGGAAGAGCCCTAACTCGGGTTTCATTCCCATATTGTTTGTAGAAGTAATCAAATGTAACCCTTTTCTTTTCCTCCTGGTCCTCATGCTTCCTACCTGCATCATCTACTAGTAATTTAATGGTATTCTTATTCCTTCTAGCTACTATAGAACCCATATAATACTTAGTATACCTCTCTCCCTCCTTTAGCCAATTCATTCTAGATTTCTGTCTCAGAAGTGTATTTATACTCAACAGAATTTGGATATACTCATAATTAGCTCAACTTCCCCCTTCCTTAGTTCCATATCTTTAGGGTTCACAATTAGCCTCCTTTGACTCTCCTTTAGCTCCTCTAATGCCTTGGCTTTCTCCTTCTGTTTTGGCATAATTGAGTTCCTGCTCAACTTTTTTAACTCCTCTCTCAATGCCTTCACCTTAGTGCTCAATATAAAGCCCTTGGTTCTTACAGCTCCGAGCTTCATTCTCTTTATGAGAATACCCCCAAACTCAGCTTTGTCGATCAAATGATTATAAACTCTAAATGGAACACTCCTCTTCCACTCACTTGTTGTTAACCCTACCACTATAGGGCTATGGTCTAACACGTTAGGTTCCTCAAAAGTAGCATTGCTTAATGGAAACTAAACTATCCACTTACCATTCACCATACATCTGTCTAGTTTCTGCTTCAAGAACCAATCCCAAGCTTGCTTGTTACTCTAGGTAAACCATTCCTATACCATTTTAAATTGGTCAGCCCAGGGTTTATCACCAATTCTTGCAACTCCCTATTATCATGCTATTGCCATCTTCTGTCTCCTTTTGATTCTGTAGCTTTAAGGGTACAATTGAAATCCCCCAATACTATCCAAGGAGCTCTAGTATGGTTACTAATTCTTTCCATTTCTCTCCAAGTACATAGCCTTTGGAATTTGTAATTAATCGCATACATAGTTGTAATAACAAACACCTTACCCATCTTTTTGATAAGAACTTCACAGTGTATCAATTGCTCATTCACAACCTGCCTCACCACATCCAATTTTTGAGTATTAAATACAATTATTACCCTACCATTCAAATGTTGATCATGGTTGGTGATCACCTTCTAGTGTTTGTCCAGGAACCATAAGCCTCTTTCCAATTGCTTCTTCTTTATCTTGGTTTCTAACAATCCAAAAACGTCTACCTTCCTACTCCTAATCAGGTCCCTAATTACAAGTTGCTTATTAAGGCTATTGAGCCTCTTAATATTCCATACTAGTATCTTCATCATTTCTTCTTTTTACCCGGACCTCTTCCTTCTAAACTTTCTATTCAACCTAGGTAAGATAGACATTGTATCTAGATATCCCATAACTTCCCCTGCTTCCACTAAAGGAGTCTCAATAAACTTTTCCTCTGTCTGCATGGTCTCCATATCTGCACTGACCCTTTTTTTCCTTCACTAGTAATCTCCTCTCCCACATGGTTGCAATCACTTGATCCAGATCCGCCTCCATCTACTGCTTAGTCCCTTCTTCACTATTTTCTGCCAAGTTGGTAGCCTTATTGGTCTAAACGTCTATTTCTTCTACTGCTATCTCAGTCTTGTTATGATCTTCTGTATTTTTATCTATGGAGGTCAGCCTCTCTTCCCACGTGCCTTTGACCCTGCCTTGTTAATCCCCTCCAAGTTAGTGGCTTTGTTTTTGTGATTATCACTACTTCGGGATCCTCCTCCAACTATACCTGTTTTTCCTCTTTGGATTTTGGTTTCCACATATACGAAACCCCTATAGAGTCGTCTCCTAGTTCACCATTCTCCTTCAATCTCATTATTCTCAAAGAATCAGGGAGGTTCTTCAATATACCTACATCAATACACACCCAAGCATACCCAATTTTCTTTATAAGAGCAGTATTCTCATCTAATCCTGGGGGTTTACTTATTTTACTTACATTGTAGCTCATGCCTTCTGCGGACTAATATTTTAAGGACACTTTGTGAATATTCACCCATAGGGAGATGGAGTTCAAATTGCTTTTGTCCATGTTCACCCCCGGCTACCACCTCTTGATGAGTATAAGGTGCCCCATCATGTGTCATGGCCCTACTTCTAGAACACTCTGTGTGTTCTCCTATTTGTTGAATTTAAGCACAAAAAGTTCATCCTCGTTCACCACAACATTCTCTAAACCCCTGTTCCTCCAAGCAGCCATAACCTATTTGCTAACTAAAGGAAACATCAGACGCTTCTTAAGGAAAAAACCCATAAGTGAGTTTTTCCATTTCTGCACACCTTGATGTAGCACTTCCAGAGGTGCCCGTAATGGCCGCTCCTCATCAGATTTTACGAATCTCAATTTTCAAAGACTACTAGAATCGCCTATGATTGTGCTCAATGTCATCTTCCCATTCCCATTTGTGTCTCTACGGTGCTGTCAGCCCGATGAGCCTCCAAATAGGGGAAACTCTGAAGGGTTAATTAGGTTTGGTGTTTCGTTTTGGGAAATCTCAGTGTCGGGGATAGGTTGGGTTTTTGGGTAACATTGTCGAGTGCCTCTTGTTTCATTCAGGTTTGGGGTGATCCAAATATTTAGGGGGTTAGGTGTTTGATGAATGGAAACAAAGAGATTAAATGTCTCATTTCAGGAGGTTGAGAGGAAGTTGGTGGTGGCTTGCTAGGGTGGGTCGTTGTCGGGGAGAGGGTGGGAGGTCAAGGAAAGGGTGGGTCGCTGTTGGGGAAGGGTGGATCGGTGGCCAAAAAAAATAATATAAAAATAAGTTGAAGCTAAATCCAGCACAAAAATGAAGGTTTAATACCAATCTAATTGACAAGTTTCTACATGTATGACTCCTAGAGCTCCTTGAAACATTGTGACGTGTTTAAGTAAAAAGATTCAAGGAAGTGCAACTATATAATCTAAGATAGCATTAAAGCATGACAAAAACTGCGCATATTAAACAATAAGATAGTTTTTGGATCTTAGGTGGTCAGTCGAATAATTGAGTTTTTCCAGTCCAATTTCAAACTTGTTTCTGCTGAATGACTTCATTTCTAACATGTTTAAAGTTTGCTTAAACCGATTTAGTTAATTGGATCAATAGTCCACAGATAAATGATGGATTATTGAGAATAATGGTACTTCTGTTATTGTATAGACAGTAGAAGTGAGTTTAGCTTTTGTTAGTTTTTTTTTTTTTTTAAAGAAAATGAATTGATTGAAAAGCCCTTTAAGGGGACGAAAAGGAATCCAAAGATTACAGCGAAAAAACACCAACAAAACAGCAACTACACCTGATAGGGCTTGAAAAGGCAAAAGGAAAAGCCCAAGGATCTAGCACTCTTATTGCAAACTAGGTTGCAAGCTCTTCATATATTTTTGCTTATGTATCAAATTTTTTCCAAACTTGTACACTACTAAAGACAATATTCAAACTTTAACGTGCTTTCCTTTACGTGTATCTACACGTTTCAACAATGAAAAATTGGTTTTGACATCATATACTCCAATTCTCATATTCCTTCTATGTTGAGTGCGTTGCTTCAGTGTCGTGTATAGTTTGCAACATTAAAAACCCAGTTTTTGACAGTAAAGAAGTAGCAGAATCCATCCTACTTTGCAATTGATGGGGTCGATAGTTCGTAGTTTTTCCACTGCTAATAGTATCACCAAAGATACCTGATAGAATACGGTGGAATGGCAAGCTTGAAAGTTGAAACAGGATATCTCTCAGTTTGCAGTCATCTTGTTCTTACACAAGGTCACTAGAGTAATCAAAATCCATTATTAGTCATTTGTGCTCAGGAATCCATTAGCTTCATGCACAAGCATTCCAACAGGGGGACAAACGATAGAAGTTCATTCACTTTTGAATGCTCATCGTTATCCAGCTGCATCCGGGACTCTTCTTTATTCTTTTTGAATGTTTCCTCATTCTTAATTGGTCTCCATCCTGGTTTCTTCCTGCAATATTGTACAGGTCTGACAAAACAACGTATGGAATTGCACTATCAGGTTCCAATTCTATAATATTGTGAGCAGCAAGTTTTGCCAGATCGAGACGATGATGTATCCTGCTTGCACTGAGAAGGGCACCCCACACACCAAGATGTGGTTCAACAGGCATTCTCTGAATCAAATTATTTGCTTCATCCACAAATCCAGCTCGTCCAAGAAGATCAACCATGCATGAATAATGATCAGGTCCAGGTTCAATACCATATAAGGATCTCATTGAATTAAAGTATTCCCTCCCCTCTTGTACTAGTCCTAAATGAACACAAGCTGCTAGAACACCGAGGAATGTAATTTCATTTGGTTCTATGCTTTCATTCTGCATTTTTCCAAATAATTGGAGAGCTTCTTCCCCACTTCCATTTTGGGATAGCCCAGTAATCATTGAGTTGAAAGAAATCACGTTGGGTGCACTAATATTCACAAAAACCCTCCATGATTCATAAATATTTCCACATTTAGAGTACATTGAGACCAGTGAATTCTGAATGAACAAATCAAATTCCATACCCATCTTCACTATATGGGCATGGATTTGTGAGCCATGGTTAGGATTTGCCAAGACAGCTGAAGCACTAAGCATACTACTAAAGGTGTGAGAATTTGGCCTGACTGCTTTTCGACGCATCTCAATAAAACAGTGAATAGCTTTCTCATAGTCCCCATTGCTCACTAAACCTGAAATTAGAGCAGTCCAAGCAACATCATCTTTCTCAGGCATCATCCGAAACAACTGAATAGAACTTCCGGTATCCCCTTTTCTTGAATACCCCAAAAGTATTGTTGTCCATGAAACAACATCTTTTTCAGGCATCTTCACAAAAATTCTATGAGCTTTTTCAATCTCACCCTGTTGTACATACCCTGAAATTAACAAGTTCCAAGAAACCATATCTTTATCCCTCATCCTCTGAAATACTCTAGTTGCTTCATTCAGGAATCCACATCTACCATACATGCTTATTATAGAATTTCCCAGCAAGATATCAAATTGAGATCCAATTCTCAGAGCCAACCCATGAAGCTGCATCCCTTCTCTGTATCTTCCAAAATTACCGCAAGCTTCAAACATTACAGTCAAGTTAGTGGGATTAATTGCCACAGCTCTTTCCTTTCTCATATTCAAAAACATGCTAAACCCATCTACAAAAGACCCTGCCTTCATGTATCCACTAATCATTGCCGTCCAGGTGACCACGTTTTTGTCATGCATCAAATCGAACAACACTCTTGCCTCAGCAATCTTTCCCTTCTTGCAATAACCATCAATCATAGAGCTCCACGAGACAACATCCCTGTCCTTCATACTTCCAAATATATTCACAGCATCTTCCAATCTTCCCGCATTCAAATAGCCACTTATCATTGCATTAGAACAAACTGGGTCTCGCCAGTTAACCGGCGTCTCATGGTACAACGATTCAGCATTATCAAAAAGGCCAGCGCGGAGAAACCCTGTGATCATGGCAGCATAAGACACTGCATTCTTTTCATCCATCTGAGAGAACAAACTATAAGCTTCACGTACCATGCAATTGTGTTTTACATATGCAGTAATCATGGCATTATAAGAAGCCGTGTTTCTTTCAGGCATTTGGTCGAACAGCTTCTGTGCTTTACCAAGTTGGCCATTCAGTGCATACGCCGTTAGCATGGCAGTATAAGACACGATGGTTTTATGGGACATGCGATTGAAGATCGCCTCTGATTCTTTGAGGTTTCCATTTCTTCCATGTTGAGTAATCTGAGTGTTGCAATGAACGACAAACTTGTCGGAGGCATGGCTTGTCGTAGCACGCTCATGTGAAATTGAAATTGATAGAGTCGAGTAATGGTGCGCAAGTGGTAAAGATGAGACACGAGAAATGAGATTAAAACAGAGGATAGTTGGTCGTTTTGATCGCATTGGCAGTGTAGTCCATTGCCTTGAAATGTCAAGGACGATAATACGAAACATGTACTTTATTTTTTATTTTTTTATTTTTATTTTTTATTTTTTGAAAAACTACATGAAGACATGGGCTTCACATTTTTTACGAATAAGTGCAGGGTTTTGATGCTAATCATCGAATTTATAGAAGGGGTACCATAATTATACAAATTTATCTAATAATTTTATTCATATTATATGAAAAAAAATGTCTTATACTATTATAATAAAATAAATAAACATTTTACTAATTTTGTCAAATTATTTTAATAAATTTTGTTATTAAAATTAAGTCTAGTGATTATATCAATTTTTCCAATGTTTAACAACCAATTACATAACATTTGTGTAAAAATAACTAAACAAATATTTAATAAAATGATTTTTTATAATTTTAATGCATAATGTTCTTTAGATATTTAAAACAATAAAAGTATTATCACAAATAAATATAAAAAATTCAAAAATATCTAATTTTTTAGTTTTTCTAATTCAGTACTCAAATTTTAAAATTTGTTAATTTAGTGATTAAATTTTTTAAATTTGTACAACTTAAGTCTAAACATTATTTTTGTTAGTTACTTTATTAATATGATCAATTTTTGGTGGACATATGGACAGTACGTACGTATGGCTTTAGGTTTAATGCTAACTCATCTAACTCACATCGCCGCAAACGCATTTAACACGTGTCAACAAACAAACAAATGCACTTCATCTTCCACAACTTAGATCAACCACAATCGTTGTCACTGCCACTTAACAGCACCACCGCTCGCCAACACCCAATGCCTAAGTAGTTAGTCATTGCCTAGTTGTCCCTAACGCAGGCCTTCATCTGCCTATTATTATTAGCCTAGTCGCTCTTATGTTAGCCTTTGCCAATCATCTCCTTTAATTTTTTCTCGCAATTTATCAATGTCACTTGACAATGTTGTTGCTTAACAAACTATCGCAATCCCTACCTATCATAGTCTCCAAACCATCCATCCATTGATGCTTGAAAACTATCCAATATCCAGATGTCTAAAAACACCCATTGATTGCAGTGACGAAGTCAGAAATTTAAGATAGGAGGATTTAAATATTTAATTTTTTAAAATTTTAAGGGGCTCAATGTACGACTGAGTTTCAAATAACTTCGTCCTTATGTATGTATATATACCCAAAATTTTAAAAAATTATATATATATATAATTTATATATGTAATTTTAAAAAAATTTGGGGGGTCTAGTGCATCACTACGCCCCAAGTGGCTCCGTCTATGATTGATTGTCTATTTTCATAAGCACAGGGTGTATAGTTATAGCTAGCAATGACGAGTATGAATTGTTGTGTCTAGTTTCTTTTGCTTTTAACTGCTTTCATATCTTAATTTTAGTTACAAATCTATATTTTGATTTAAATGTGAGATAAATTGAGTGAAAATGATGTGAATATTGCATAAATGTTAATTGAATTATTTTATGAATTTTTCTTGAAGGTTGAAAGGAAAGTTGATATAAATTTTGCATGAAAAGAAAAGGAAAAAACAAAGAAAGGTGGTGACTAAAGTTATCACCACTATGACAAATCTTGTCACGGTGGTGACTAACTTGTTACCACAGTGACAAGCTTAGTCACGGTGGTGCTGCATAAGGGTGATAATAAATTACACCCACGACTACCATACTCACCCCCGTGACATATATTTCCCTTAATTTGTCTACTTGTTATGTGGCAGCTACAGGGGTCACGACTTGAAACCCTAAACATAGAGTCATACTACAAATAGCTAGAGAGAAGGGTGGCGGCGGAGATACACTTTACTCTACAGACACATATTCTACATTTTTATTCTGACACAACGAGAGTCTGGGAGAGAGAAATAGATAGAGAGAGAAGGGGAGAAGAGACGTAAAAATAGAGAGAGTAGGGTGAGCAGAGAGAAACTCAGCAACAAGGTGAAAATAGTGTGAGCCTTCAATCATTTCGGTAAGGACCAAGCAGAAGCAAAAAGCGAGAGCCAATTCAGGAAGCTTGAGAGGGGCAGGAGATCACCGCAACTCCCTCATCTGATCTTTGTTTGCTTATTTTGTTCCTTATATGTTGCATTGTTTCTTTGTTATTTGACTGGATTCATTATTCTGTAGTTTAACCAACCTATACTCTGTTCAATTTTGATAGTTTATTTCGGTTATTTACTCGTTTTGTTGCTTTAATACTTTTCTTATACTGATCAAGATGAGATTGAAGTATATGAAGATGATAATCTTATTATTTTCGTAATGGGCTGATCTCTTTTTCTTGAGGATTAATGTAGCTATTTTAGTCAAATATGCATAATTGAGGAAATAGGTTGTTGTCTTATATTGCTATAGTTTGTGAACTGAATAGATGTAATAGCATAATCAAACTTTACATCATTTTAGTATTAAATAAAGGATCGAGATGAGAGATTTAATATGGAAAAAGAAATTATAGACGCTTAGGTTAAAAATTAGAAATATATTAACTTAAGTGATAATCAGTAGTCAATTTTCTATAATTAATTCGAATAATAATTAGTCGAATACCAAAGTTAGATTTAGTTTATTATTCGAGTTGATCTTATAACCCAACTGTTAATTTTAGTAAGACCGTTATCCATTCATTTCCCCTTAATCATGTGTAGGAAATTAAATTAGTGAAATTAAGTGCCTGTTTGGATGAGCTTATATCAGTAGAGCTTTTGTCAGTAGAGCTTTTCTGAGAAGAGCTTTTTTAAGAAGTTAGTTGACTGTTTGGCTGTCAATTAAAAAAAAGTTTTTTAAAAGAGCTTCATACAGTAAACTATTTGGTAACATAAAAATTAATAGCATTTTTATTAATTTTAACTATATTTTATTTTGTAATAAAAATTATTTATGCGTATAAATAATATTTAAAGTATATTAAACAATATGCAAAGCACAATATATTAGGTTTACATTTGATTAAAAAGAATTCAACTATTATTAGGTATTTCATGAATGGAATGGTTTATATTTACTTTTACAATTGTTTGACAAATTCACTTTCATTTAAATCGTGACATCAATAACTTCATGCTTTGAATGACTTCAAATTGATACATGTATTATACAAACACTGCTGTAGATTTTGAGGTTTAATTCACACCACTACAAGAGATGTCTCATTTACACCTTACGGTTACCTATTTCTTAGATAACCATCT
>JANZLC010015373.1:0-11299 GCA_026413385.1 Erythroxylum gracilipes
GAGGGGTGTTCGGGGGTTCTAAACGTGATTATTTCTGTCGGTAATTCTAAATTTTATTATGCCGCCTTTAAATTTTAAATTTCCCTCCGATTTTAGCGAAGGAAATAAGTTTTCTGACGCTAATTTGAGTGCAAGTACCAACGGAGCCTTTTACTGTCCCTAAACTCCGTCGCTAATTTTGCCGGGACGGTTTCCCTCCAATTTTAGCGACGGAAATGATAACCGTCCTTAAACAAATTTTTTTCATGTCGATTTTAGCGACAGAAATAGGTTTTCCGTCGCTAATTTGCTACGCAATTACCGACCGAAACTTTTACCGTCCCTAAAGCCCGTCGCTAATTTTGCTGGAACGGTTTTCCTCCAATTTTAGTGACGGAAATGATAACCGTCGCTAAATGAATTTTTTCCGTCGCTAGTTTGCTACGCTTTATTGTCCGTCGGTAATTTTCTGTCGCTAATTCCTATTTTTCTTGTAGTGTGTTTTTCATTTATTTAGTGTTTCATTGATCAAACCGAACGTGTTACTTTTATTAATCAAACATTTTAAGTTGATAGTATTAACTCAAGTTTATAATTAACGATTTTGATAATAACTAAATAATATTTCAAAATTTAAATTAGATTTATTTCCTTATATAGGCAACGATAGAATTCTTAAAAGGAGATAAAATTATGGAATAATTTCTTTCTTTCTTGTAGGAACCTTGTTTATAAAGTTACTTTTCTAAAAATGATTTCATGAAATCTGAAAGGATCATACAAATTCAAATAATCAAATGTGGAAGCCTTGATAGAATGTTCTTCTTAACGTCTAAATATCAAAGATTTCAGCAGAGATGGTTTCGAAGATTAAGCAACGACTAGTTTAAGAAATTCTCTTCTTAAAGAAGAGTCACTATATTTGCGAACTACACACGAGACTTGTGAAATATCTTATAGCTTCAATATTCTTGAAAGTTATATCAAACTCTTTGTGCGTTAGAAAGTGATATCACTCTATTAAGAGATACTATTAAATTATTCATACATTTTTTTATTGAGAGCTTATAGAAGCTAACAAAATATTACTAGTGTGTAAGGTTGAAGAACCTTGAAAAATATACACTTGTGAGCTTGGAGAAGCACGTCAAATTACTACTTAGTTTTTATAGTGAAATACTCAAATTAGATACTTAGGGACTGAACTTAAGCTTCGTTATAAGCCAAACCAGTATAAATCTACTGTGTCATTTTCTCTCTCTTCCTTTTAAATTTCTATATTATTAGTTTTCAAAAGGCTCCTTCAGTTTTTCATTAGGCTCCTTCTGTTTTTATATAGCAAGAGGATTCTTTTAAAAGTTAGTAGGCACCTATCGATTAAACAGGCTCCTTTCTTTTTGAAAGATAACAGACTCTTATCAATTAAAAAGGCTCCTATCATTTCGAGCATTAGCATGCTCCTTTTGAATAACTGGCTCCTTTTTATTTGAGCGTTAATAGGATCCTTTCGAAAGTTTATAAGATCCTTTTATTTATAAATTTATTTTTTAGCAGGATCTTATCGATTTGAAAGTACTTTATTACAGATAATTCACCCCCTCTTGTGTGTGTTTGCTTTATCATTTGGTATTAGAGCTAGGTTTCACATTTATTGTGTTTTACAGCGTGTGATAGATTATGGCAAACAATTTGAGAAGCCTTGAAGGACAATCTATCTCAAAGCCTCCTTACTTTAATGAAAACAACTACTCATACTGGAAAGAGAGAATGACAATCTATCTCCAATATGTAGATATTAAAGTCTGGAAAGCCATCAGAGTTGGAGCTACACTTCCCGCTACAGAAAACGTAAAGGTATGGTCTGATGCTGACAGAAGAAACGCACAACTAGATGCTTAAGCAAAACATCATCTGATTTGTGCACTATCTCCAAAAGAATATGAGAATATATTCTACTGCTGTAATATCCTGTTTCCATATAAAGGGTTAGAAACCTAAAAAATTGGTACATGTGAGATCAATCAGAGAAATTAAGAAAACACATCTCATGCTCATGCATTACATAAGGTGCACATGCACATAAATAGTGAATCTTTGCACATAACAATAATTGTACATGTATTTATTGGCATTTCGGGCATAATTATTAATAACTGTGATTGTTATTGAGAATTGTGATTTGTTTACGTTAAAAATTGATATGGGGAGTGTATAAATTGATTTAGAAATTTTTTGGAGAAATTTCTGGAAATTATTGGGGTAATTTTTGAACTAGAAAAAATATTAAGTGGCAAAACAATTGTTAAATAGTAGTAAAAATTACTGTCCAATGGCAATGGAAATTTTGATAAATGACTTTAGGATTTATTGAAAAATGTTATTGAAAATTAGGAGACAATTGGATTAGAAGTTGGAGACAAAATAGACTAGTTATTTTAGTGGACCAAGTGGAGCAATGAGAACATTTGCCACACCACTTGTTGAACCATGTTTTCATAAAGTGAAAGACCACATCTTCTTCATTCTTTATTTTCTCCATTCTTCTTCTCTATGCACGATGCTTTCTTCTCCAAGTCTTAAGGTTGAATCTTTCTTCCCTCCATCACTAGCCACTTAAATACTCTACTCTTCCACCTTGCTCTCTCCTTCGTTCTCACTAAAAGACCCAACCTATTCCTCCATGTAAGTTGATGATGGTGGAGATGAAAGAGTTAGGGTTAAAAGGTGATCATGAAGACTTGGAAGCTAAATCAAGTAAGTATCTTGGTAAATGTCATGGGTTTTGGTTAAATGAAGCAATTGTGATGATATTTAGAGGTTAATTTCATGAGATGGTGTTTTGGGTATATGGGTGTCGTTTATCATGAAGGGTGTGTAAAATTCTTGTTTTATTGATGAGTAATGATTTATAGAAATGTTATAGAGGCTGAATGATCATGATAAGGAATTTAGTATATGCTAGAATGTTGGAGAAGAAGTGAATTTATGTATATATATATATATATATATCTGATGTTGTTACATGTAAATGCTAAATAATGGTTAGGAGTTGCTTATGGATGATTAATGTTGTATAATGTACTATAAAGATGTTTTGGAAGTTAGATGTTGCATATAATGGTGTTAGGGTGAGTGCAGAAAATTATGATGAAGGGGTACATGGTTAATGCTCTGTTTTTGGGTTAATGATCAACTATAGATCATGAATTTTTTGTGATTGATATATTGACTGAATTGGGTAGATAATGATAAGGAAATAAAATGGAAGAGATAATTTAGAAAGTTAATGAAGGAGCAAGCATTAGGTTATGCTCATGAATATTTGAATTTGTAAGGTTATTTCCAAGAGTTGAAACATAACAATCCCAATTCACTAATGGAATTGCAATTTCAACAAATCAAGAAACCTCATTGTTGCAGCCCAAAAGATTATACATTTTTTAGAGCTATGAAAGAAGGATAGAAGAGCTTGAGGCCATACTTGAGATGGATGGCCCATACTTGAGATGGATCGTTCTTGAAAACTGAATTTCAAGGGAAATTAATTAGTACAATCGGAAGGGGTGGAGCTAAGGACATGTATCCTATAGACATAGAGTACAATTTGATTTGGATCATAGACATAGAGTTACAATTTTGTATATAATAAATTTTGTGAAATTCAACTATACATGAATGTAGTCTCCATTTAATATTAAAAAGGAAAAGTACATTCATCCTAATCATACTAAAATTTTAATTTTACAACCATATAGAAGGTGAATAATGAAATAACAACTGAAATTGACCTAATAATTATATTGAATAACGTAAACTTTAGCTTTTTTTTTCTCTCTTTAGTCAACATATCAGTATCTTGCTTCATAATTTAATTGCACATTATCTTCCTTTAGTCATATATACTTCTTCTTTCAACATTCTTCTATAGTACAGACATGTCATTCTTCATTTTTTAAAATACATAGATAGCTCTCTCAAGAAATTACTTATCATACTATTGGAAAAATTCTAAATTACCAACAGAGCAATTGGGACATTCCAAAAGTATTTTACCCAAATTATTATCACTACATGATGTCCTCAAAGAAGCATTTAATCCATAAATGCAAACCATGTTGTTAACATTATTATAATTAACATTGTTAGATGCTAAGAATTCCATCAGCAAAATTACAATAAGAATTTCTTAGTCATTAATTAATAACATGACTATTTCAAAGATAACAAAGAAAATGATGCTTTTAAGAACCTTTACAAAGGCCCATCATTTAGTTAAATATAGGAACATGCAAAAAGGTCTATCATTTTTTTAACATAAATCAGTTTAGATAATAATAATTTATGATAATATATACTTGATAAGCCATTATAAAGTTGATTCTGGGATTGCAAGGCTAGATAGCCCCAAATGGCACAAAGGATGCACCTTATGTAAGTGGAAAGTAAGTTGACAAAGTAACATTAGATCATACTCCTATAACAAATCAATTGTTCTGCATGACAAAATACTTACATTAGGTTAAGTTGTTTAAGATTATTCATTTTATTTACTATCCATATTACTACTATTAGAGCATAATCTAAATTGTACAAATATAGCCAAGGTATTTGCAAATTGGCTTCACCTCCTAAACGATGATATTATATATAGGTTATGATTCCTTTTGACTATGTTTGATTCATCAACATCTTAATTGATATAGTGAATAAAAACTTCATCGCCATGATAATATTGAGAGTGAAATTCTCTATGAATTTCCTTTATACATGTTATCTTAGCCTATTATCTTCTTAAATATAAATGATCTACTGCTTTATAAATTTGATAAATTCTAATGCAGAAAAATGATATAAATTTGATAAACTCCATAAGTATCACTATGTCGAATATAGTTAAACCGCACATAAAAAACAACCAAAATTAGTCCTAAATCACCCTTTTGAACCCAAAAGAAGGAAACATATAAACAAAGCCAAATTAAATAATTCAATAGTGAAACAGAGAAATGCTACCTTTGCTTGATCAGAGATGATGGTGAAGACAAAGACACAAGTGACAATATTTTAGGACCCAAAACATTATCATTTTGATCCATTGTTAAGTCTAAGCTAGATGACAATTTTTGGGCTTTCCCCAAATATTATCTTTTGGCATTGTTTTAAAGTATGGCTTCATTGCTAGACAACAACGTAATCCAAACGTTACCATATGGGGAAAACAAAAATTGTGTTTTTTTTGTTTCTTCGGGTCATTTGCCATATAGGATAATCATATGGTCTTGATCCACAAAAAATAATAAAATATACCAACTATATTTTTTGTAATAGAGAGCTGACAGAAATGGTTAATAGGAGTTGTTTTTGAATGTTTGGAAAACCTTAAGATTCTTTTTAAACATATTGAAATGTTGGGGTTTAATTTGAATTTTGGTGTAAACATTTGAGTCTTTTTTAACTTTTTTGTCATTTGTTAAAATGTTAGGTAATTTAAATGATTCATATAAGATAATAATAAACAAACAAGATGACATTATATGATTAAAATATCCTCCTCGTTTATTTTCTACAAAGATCTTTAATTCATCTGCAACAAAAGGACAACAAAGGGAGAGGGGGAGTGATTTTTCATAATTTTGCTTGATTTTTAACTTTCAAAATCTTCCATAATCTTATCTTAAAATGTTCAAACTTTATTTATTTATTTATTTTTGCAATATAAGAGTTGAAGATGTTATTTGGTTGGAAAAAAGATTGGGCCTTAATTCAAATTTGAAAACTTAAATGAAGGCAAAATCTCAACGATAGTTAGGGGTGGATCAAGGATATTTGGGCTAACAAAACATCTTACTTCATATATTTGAATCAGATTATTGAAATCAAACTGAAATCTAGAAAAATATTCTAACGTAATCTTAGGCATGGGCATGTTTAATAGAAATTGCAACTTCTAAACTTGGAATTTGTAAGTGAAAAAAAGAGTTTTAAATAGTTTTAAACCTTATCTTAGTCAAATCTGGATGGAAATCAACAAACTTATGATATCTGGGATCTAAAGAATCACAACTATCTTCTAGCTACATTTTCCTGCTTCAAAGTTCTCTTTTTCCTCCTTTCTTGAGTAGTTATTAAGGTAGTCTTTCTTTAGATCCTAGTTGTAGAAATGGCCATTATTGGCTAAGTCTTTTCTTCTTGGTTAAAGGAAGTGGAAGCCTTTTTGGAACTTTGAAAATTAAAAGGCAATTGGGTCTTATGGTGGAATATTTTATTTATTTATGTATTAGATTGCTTTTTAGGCTTTTATTTTATGATTATTTATTATTGATTTCTAATGTGCACAATTAGCTTATTTATTGAAATGATCATTTGCTACACTAAGGTTTGAATACATAAAAGTTCAATTCTTTTAATCAATTGTAGCAACTAGGAGTTTTAATGTGCTATGTTAGAAATTATTACTTTTAGGAAAAGCATTCAACTAAATTAAATTTAATTGTGGATATTGTATTATCTTTCTTCGGTGGTCTTTCTTTTCTTAAAGCTATTGCTTAAATAAATTTTAAATCATATCTAAAGTTGTTAAGCAATAAAGGTTACTTGAATTATTTGCTTTTGATTAACTAATCCTAAGAAAAGACGGATATTTAGTATCACATTGAATGTATGATTAATGAAATAATTATTTTTACACTAATGATCAATTGTAGTTCCAAGGGGTGGAAGTAACCATAAACTAAGGTTTGTTTTATTTAGTACTTTTATTTTATTAATTCCTTTACTTTCCGTATTACAAAATTTCACAACCCCTTAAATTTGTGGTGGGATCAACTCTTTCTTCCTTATATTACGTTTATTAATTGCAAGAATTTAGAAATTAATTTAGGGTATAGAAGTTCCACCAAATTCATTGTTAGGGACTTCTCAGTTTGTATTCTTTATGAGATCTTCAAAGCAAACTAATTTACAATATAATCTTATGATCAAAAAAACTGCAAAAAAGTTAAGTAAAGAAACAAAGATTTAGAAATAACATAGTGCTATAATTAATGAAACGGTATAAAACATGGAAGATGACCAAATGCTATAAGAACTTGCTGGACCAAATTTGACGTTAACCTTACTACGTAACTTTTCCTAATTTTGAAGCAAATGCTACTTTTGAATTAAAATATGGTTTAATTCATTTGTTCCTAACTTTTATGGTACTGCATGTGAAGATCTATATAAGCATCTTTAGGAATTCCATGTCGTATATATGAGAATGAAGCCTGACGATGTTATTAAAGATCAAATCAAATTGAGAGCATTCCCATTATCTTTAAAAGATAATAGCTAAGATTGGTTATATTACTTTATACCCGCTAGCATTACAACTTGTAACAAAATGAAGAAGCAATTTCTGAAAAAAATTCCATCTTCAAAGGTCGATAGCATTCAAAAGGATATTTGTGGCATTCAAAAATATACTGAAGAATCATTGTACAAGTATTGGGAGCATTTTAAAAAGTTGTGTGTCAATTGTTCACATCATCAAATTAGTGAACAAATCTTAATTCAATATTTTTACAAAGGACTTTTACCCATTGAAAGGACTATCATCGATGTTCCTAGTGGAGGAGTACTTGTCAACGAAACACAAAATGAGGCATGCACATTGATTATTAATATGGCATCCAATTCTTAGCAGTTTAGTGCCAAGATGAACTATTCATCTTAATGAGACAATGAGGTAGATGTTTCCTACTTAAAAAACATATGGATGTTTTTACCTCACTTGTTAGTCAACTAGTTATAGGAAAAATGGAAGTAGCAAAGATATATGGGATTTGTTTAATTATACGACATCAAACTAGCATATGTCCAACACATCAAGATGACTATATAAAGCAATTAACATGACTGATTTTTCAAAGACAATCTCAGCAAAATTATATCCTTTTTTAACATATATAATGTCAATTAGAAAAAACACCCAAATTTGAGGTAGGTAGATGGACAAATAAACCAATCAGCTGTAGATAATTAACCATATGGGCCTTATTTTTCAGTCTAACTAGATAAGACAACAATCACATCTAGTTCAAGCTTCAATTTTAAGTATGTCTCTTAAAGAAATATTTAAAAGTTTAGCTACTAACACTTTAAAATTTCATTTTAAACTTAATCAAATATAAAAAATTTAAAGACTCAAATGGGATAAATGATTACTACCATTATTCGCTTAGACTCCTAATACAGTGCCAAACTACCCTCCTAAATAGTGATGAATCCTAAATAAAATATATGTGTTGTAATGTTAAAAAGTAGTAAGGAGGTAAGGCTAAAATATATAAGGTGAAAACCACACCAAAAGAGGCCAAAACAAAGTTGAAAATTTAGTTTCTAGCACCTGATTTGGCTAAACTATTATCTAAGGAAGGTAAGTCTCCTCTTGTGAGCAATTTTAAGTTTGAAACTCCATTTCTAGAAGCTCTATAAGATAGACCACAAAATTTAAAGAAATCTAAATCTTTACAAAACTTTCCAAAAACATGAGGTGAATATACCTTTATTTGATTTCATTAAGTACAATTTCTTAATGAAATTTACACAACTAAAAAAAAACAAAAGCTTAAAATAATTGAGAAAATTAAAATAAATGAAAATGTTTTAGCTATAATTCGAAAAATCCCAGAAAAGTGTAAAGACCTAGATATGTATTTCATCTTTTGCACTATTTGTGGTATTAGGATAGAAAAGGCTATTATGGATTTGGGCGCTTCTATAAACATAATGCATTATTATATTTATTCATTTGTTAATTTAGGATCACTCGAGAAAACAAGGATAGTGATTCAATTAGCTGACGGATCTAATGCATATCCCAATTAGTGGAGGATGTTCTTGTATAGGTTAATGAACAACTGATATTCACTACTGACTTGCATATTCTAGACATAGACAATGGTGATACAATAGCCCAAATTCTATTAGGGAGACCTTTTATGAAAACAATAAAGACAAAATTTGATGAGCATAATAGAGCTCTAACAATACGGTTTCAAGGGGGACATGATGCAATTTGAAATTCGTGATGAAAGCTCCTAATGTGGATTGTCTTGCATTTGCAACTAATCTCATTAATTAATTAGCAGAGGACGTTTTAAGCTAAAGAAAAAGATCTTGGTGGATCAATGATTACACCATTAAGCTAACAACGTTAAACAAAAGTGTTATTAGAAGGCATCCTAAATCTATTTTGATTTCATTTTTAATATACATTTAGTTTTTCTACTTTAGTTTTTGATTCCGTTCATGACTAAAAAGGAGTAGAAATTAGGAAGAATTAGGAAATACAACAAGGATTTGAAGTTGTTCTTAACAAACACATTTATGTGAAATTCTACACGGTCATTTAGGCACTTAAAATGGCCATGTCCCCTGGAGCATGTAAATGTCTGTAAACATATAGAAGATTGAAGGATGTTGTTTCATTCAAACATGGCCTTGTCAATATTAGACATGTCTGCATGGACTTGGACATGATTATGTCCCCAAAAGCATGTAAGTTTCCACAATTGTGTGAATTTGGGATTTTTAAGCAAAATTTTTTAGTATGGTCTTGGATAAGGACATGTGCACAACCATGTCCAACATAGAAAACTCTAAAAAACTCAATTTCTCAATAACCTATTAGATCTAGTCTATACCTACCACAAAATTCATGCCCCAACGAGCCACTCGCCATACATTATCGCTAAATTTCTAATCCAAAACAAAGGGAAAAATAGGGTAGTTTCTTTTTCTTCTATATTTCATTTATTTATTTTTTGTGATTGATTGTTAAACATTGTGAATAATGTTTTAAATAAGTGTAGGGATGGGATTTTTTCTTTATTCTTATTTTGTGATATTTTGAGTATTTTTAGTATGTCTAAACCCTTTCTTTTTTATTTTTTGTTTTACCTAATGCTTTTGGAAGTTGATGAAATACGATGTGTTAAAGAAATTTTTTCTAAACTATTTTGAAAGAATTGGACTATGTGTGTAAAATTGAGACTTAAACTGATTAAGATGAAGGCTAAACTTATTAATAAATTGAAATACTAGGTTTTGCACTTAGACAAAACAAGAAAAATGGTTGATGAATTATTACATTAGGTTTAGGTGAATTTGTTGGAAATCTGTGAGCATTTGAGCTTTTAAGGATAGAAACATCTTATGTTTGTTTGATGTGTGAATCTCTACGTGATTCTCTATCATTTGGATGCCTTTAGAACTTGCATTGAATCAATATGGATAATTATGATTCAAGTAAGCTTGAATATAATAAAGAGCTTCCTTGTTTGAGCCATTTAACTTAAAAAGTCACCTTACTTAAATGTCCCTATATCAACTCCTTTAAGCAATTTTAAAAAATCCCTTTTCTTTTTGTTTTAAACCCACATCATAGTCCTAAGCTATAATATATCCTATCACTCAACTACATGTTAATATGGTATTCTTGAGCTATTTGGGGAATTAGAATGACTTTACTATAAATTTTAATTTCCAAGCTCCTCATTTTATAATTAGTTTAAGTTTGTATGATGACTACTTGTTTTTGCATAAATGATTTTTTAGAAAAAGAAGTCAAAAAACATTTTAAAAATTAAGAAGAGAACTATTGCATACATAATATATTGACAAATGAGTACTTAGTGATATTCTCGGCCTTACATTTCGTTTAAATATCTAAGATATGTGTGCTTTTATTCTATAATTCTCCCTTTGCATCCCTTAACCTAAGCCCCATTACAACCATTCAATCAAATTCCTTTTGATTCAAGCCTTTATGTGTTTATGGTGAGAAATATTTTGTGCATATGCAAATTTATAGTATTACATTCCTTATGATAGGAGTTTGAGAGTAAACACTTAGACATAAACACTTGTGTGAAAAGAAAACATTGTTAGAAAATCCACCAAGGCTTTGGGCATATTTTTGATTGAGATTGTCTCTAATTGTCTCTGTTGATATTTTGTTGGTGAAAATTAACTTTGATGTGTATTGGTGCTTAATTCTTTTTAGTCTAAGTTTTAAGGAGTGTACATGGTTTAATCTCATGAGAAGTATTTTATTTATTCATATATTAAATTGCTTTTCTATGTTTCTATTTTATGATTATTTTCAATTGATTTCTAATGTGTGCAATTAGCTTATTGATTGAAATGATCATTTGTTAGCTTTGTTGGATCGCGTACAGTCCGTGTATTCACAATACGCTGAAAAAGACCATACAAGAACATGATGTATAATCGAAAACACGACGGATCAACGAAAATACCTTATTTGCGTGGCTAG